>CABHPQ010148962.1:0-22260 GCA_902168405.1 Peromyscus aztecus | reverse complement strand
AAAAAAAACCTCAAAAATGTTCAAAGAAAACATTTAATTTAGAATATATGTACTCAGAGATAATCAAGCATTATAAGTATAATATTCCATGAATTATCAAATGATTTAAAAATCCAGGCAACCTCCTCTGAGAGCTAATGAGCAGAAACATCCATCTAACCTTTCAACCTGTCTTCTGTGTTTTTGCTGCCACCCTTACTCTACAGAGAAAATAGGGTCCTGAATCCTAACAACAGACACATGTGCCTAGTTTTCTTACTGTTGTTTGCTTTTTGTTTTATAATTCTTTGTATAAACTAAGACATCAACTGTGAGATCATTTGTTTCCATTTTAATTCAGTTGTTCTGTGTTCGACATAGAAGTCTATCTTTTATTTAAAATGATGGATCTTTTATTCTCATTATTTCAGTATGTGTGTTTGTATTAATTTATATATTAACTTTGATGATGGGAATATGGGTAGTATTCTATTTAGGGCTATGACTAATAACAACTGTGTAAATATGCTAGGATAGTTGCTGGGGTCCAGCCTCAGGTCTGGTTCACATCCTGATGTGGGGAAAAGAGTGTTGGCGCAAGGAAAAATTTGACCACCAAGTTGACTGCACTCAAGTGGCCTCAAATAGTTTGAGTCTACTTAAACAGAATTTTTCTTAGCAGAGTTACAGGAACAGCTTTATTATTGGCTCTTATTTTTGACTTTTAAGAAATACATTATATTTTAAGGAATACATCGTGGTCATTATGAAATCCCCCATTGCTCCCCTTTATGCTTCCCCAAATACACTTTCCCACCCTCTGCATAACCTTATTCTAGACATAGAGTTCAGCATTTTTGTAGGCTTGACTAAATATTGAGCCAGACACATCCTGCTCTCGCAGCACTTATGTCAGCTGGCAGCTACTTGTGGTTACAAAGTTAAAAAGTAGTGGACATGGGTATAGTGCTTCAAGGACAACAGTATTTACATGCAAATAATTCTTTCCTATCTGCAAGATATGCTTTTGTAAAGTTCCCTTTTCTAAAGGAGGGTCCCATGTCTCAACCACTCTGTAAAATGCAGGTTTTGATAAGGCATTCTTTTCCCATCCCACTATACCATACTTCTTCCACCAATTAAAGCTCCTGGGTATGGTAAAACACAGATCTTTCCACCCCATATTTTACATTGCATTTTTTCCCATTGGAATGTACTAGATTCTATCATTGATTCTATATGCTTGGTGTAAGGGAACTTACTCTCAACAATTGATACTATGTGTGGTGATATTTCATTTGTGCTGAAATGTGGTGATATTTTATTGGTATGTTAATAAATAAAGCATGCTTAGAGAACAAGGGGGAAATGGTCAGTCATTTTTAAGTAAACATAGAAGTCAGGCAGTGGTAGCACACACCCTTAATCTGAGATCATGTGGCAGGCAGAATCTCTGTGTTTTCAAGGACACACTAGGGAACAGCTAAGCATGCTGACACATGCCTTTAAACCCAGTACCAACCATAGAGAACTGGAGGTCTGTCCAGACAGGTAGTGACAAGGAAGTGAGGTAGTTGGGCTAAGAGTCAATGAGAGAGCAGAACAGCAAGGCAATAAAGACATGGGTAAGACTGGAAGTAGCTCACTTTTGGTAGCTGCAGGGCTTGGAGAGGTAAGGTGGCTGCCACTTTTGGTGGCTGTCACTATTTCCCTGATCTCTAAGGCTTTCACCCCTATATTTGGCTCTGTGTTTCTTATTTAAAAAGACCATTTAGAAATTCATCTGCAACTATGTGTACTCCTGAGGCTTTTTCCTTATTCTGTGTATACATGCCTTATTCTCCCTTCCAGAACTGTGAGACATAGCTAATGTTCCAAGTATTGTTTTCTCATGTGTACCTAACTGTCTACTGAGTCAGAGAAGTTCCCAGGATTAGTTGCTGTACTTAATTATTCCAGATAAGAGATTTCAGAAGCACTAGACCCCTGTTGAATCTTACAGGAACATATTTGGAAAAAAAAAAAAAAAAAGAACTGTAGTCAAAAATTTTTCCCGGTTCTGCCCAGCCCGCAGTCTCACAGCCGCTTATAAAATAATTACTCAGAGGCTTATATTAATTACCAATTTCATGGTATATGGCAGACTTCTTGCTAGATAGCTCTTATAACTTAAAGTAACCCATTTCTATTAATCTGTGTTTTGCCACATGTTCGGTGGCTTACTGCTCTGTGGGCATGTTGTTCCTTGGGGCATAGGCTGGCGTCTCTCTGCCTCTCCTTTCTCTTCCTGCCTATCTGCTTGGATTTCTGCCTGCCTCTAAGCTGCCTTGCAGTAGGCTAATGAAGTTTTATTTATCAACCAATTAGAGCAACACATAGTCACAGCATACAGAAAGACATCCCACAGCAAAGAACAGAAATTCCAGGGAAAAAAATTACAGCTATTACATGTGTGATTGACACATTAAAACTAAAACCTACCTAAAGAATCACAAATATAATAAGAGAGAAAAGAGCCTGCAAGCTGCATGAATTTTGCAGATTCCTACACTGTCCCATGGACTACTACTGGTCTTTGCCAAGTGAGAGTCCATTTCCACAGGTGCCGTGCTACCAGAAAACCCATTGGACAGGTAGCCATAAGCTGATATACGCTGTATAGCTCCCAACAGATAGTAGATAGGTAGATATGTTTTTATAAACACATATGTACCTAATTGCTGGGTTATATGTGAATCGTACACTCAGTGACTCACATATTTGTCTTTAGTAGACACCATCACTAACCTAAAGTGTCTGAGCTATTTAATTATCCCACTAACAGTGCATGAGTATTTTAACTGTACCACCATATTATCAGCATGGATATTTGGTTTTCTTTTGTTCATCAGTCACTTTATATTTCTTACTAAGAATAAAATATATCAATTTTTCCTGTTTCTTATTTCCTGATTATTTCTTGATATTTTACTTTGACAAATATCAAAAAAGTCATTATTTATAAATTGACTGATCTCTTTCTATTCTTTTTAAGCAGTTGAAGATGTCTATACACACACACACACACATATATATATATGTATATATATTTAATGCTTAGTAATATTTTTTCTTCCACATTGGCATGTGGTGTGAACACTTTATACACTGTCTTTTGGAACTGGATGGGTGGTTCAGCGTTTGAGTACTTCCTGCTCTTCCAGAAATCTGAACTGATTTCCCAGTACATGTGTCGGTGGCTCATGGCTCCTGTAACTTCACTTTCAGAGCATCTAATGCGTCTAATGCCCTCTTTTTGACTTCATGAAGGCTACATACATGTGCAACACACACACACACACACACACACACACACACACACACACACACATACACACAAACATACCACTTTAAAAAAACCATCTTTTGGTGAATAAAACACTTGATCTTAATCATAATTTCATCTATATTTTTCCTCTGACATTTCTTTGGTTGTTTAAAATTCTTTGCCTACTCTCAGTGCTCTCTTGTGATTTTCTTTAAGTCTTTATCTTTTTCTTTTTCCTTTACATTTAGGACAATAATCTGTGGTTTTGAAGCCCTAGGATGGGAAACAAAGGAGCATAAAAGCACAGATTTAATGTTGTTTCCTTTAGTGTCTCTGTATCCCCAGCAACAGAAAGCACATTTTCATTTCTTTGTGGATTTTATCCACAGCAGTAAGTTTCTATATCTCAGCAATGTAGCCTGTTCTGCTTGCCTGGTGGTCGATCTCTTTGAATCTGCTATACAACAAAGAGCAGAGGAAGTTGGGGTGATCACTCTTACAGTCAATACTTCATTTATTTCCATGCCTGTGAACGGGGACAGAGATCCAACTCCTACTACAGG
The DNA here is from genome assembly GCA_902168405.1 of Peromyscus aztecus. Lineage (NCBI taxonomy): Eukaryota > Metazoa > Chordata > Mammalia > Rodentia > Cricetidae > Peromyscus > Peromyscus aztecus. The sequence goes on along the minus strand of CABHPQ010148962.1, from coordinate 18,411 downwards.
AAGTGCATATAGACATTTTTACACGAATAGAAAAAGAGATGGAATAGGAATACCTGATAGGACACCTTAATGCACAGTAAAACACAAAACCCCTTAAAGGTGGTGGTCATTCCAGAGTTCTGGGTGCTCATGATCTATCCAAGAAGTCTATAAAACTTGCAAATTAGCTTCATTTTCTATATGACTTCATTTTCTTCATGACTTTTAAGTCTTTAACTGATGGAGTTAAACTGATGAATACTAAAACCAGTTTCAAATCCATCCAGAACTTAATATACTTTTTGTTGCTGTTGTTGTTGTTGTTTTGTTTTGAACTCTTTAGTCCCAATTAAGACAACAACATTTCCCCTGACACTGTAACTTCATCCAAATAGTGAACTAGGTAGCAAATCTTCAGGAATTATATTCCCTACTGTTTGTCAAAATATGGGAAAATTAACACTGTGTTGTATGTCTGAGGAATAAGAATCTTTTGGAAAGGGATATGTTTGATATTTATAGTAAAATCTGCAGTGTGGTAAAATTGTGTTCCCCCAAATATTGTATACTCTAATAAACGTACTGGGGTCAGAAAACAGAACAGCCACTAGATATAGAGGCCAGAAAATGGTGGTACACACACCTTTAATCCTATCACTTGGGAGGCAGAGATCCATCTGGATCTCTGTGAGTTTAAAGCCACACTGGAAATAGCCAGGCATGGTGACTCACACCTTTAATCCCAGAAAGTGAGCCTTTAATCCCAGTAAGTGATGGCAGAAATCAGGAAGGTATATAAGGCATGAGGACCAGGAAATTAGGGCTGGTTAAGCTTTCAGACTTTCGAGAAGCAGTTCACCTGAGACCCATTCGGGTGAGGACACAGAGGTTTCCAGTCTGAGGAAATAGGATCAGCTGAGGAACTGGCAAGGTGAGGAAGCTGTGGCTTGTTCTGCTTCTCTGATCTTCCAGCATTCACCCCATTACCTGGCTCCAGGTTTGATTCTATTAATAAGACCTGTTAAGGTTCGTGCTACACTGCAGATTTCAACAAGCCTCGTTTAGCAATTGTTGATAGTTAAACTTCTGTCACTTTAACATTCTTAGATTGTGATCTAAATGAAAGCCTCATGCAAATGGTTACAATTCCATTTGTAAAATTGAGAAAAATGTATTTGCTTTTTTTTTCCTGAGAACATATAGCTTTGTCTTTTCCTCATGAATAATTCAGTATAGGGTATTTGTTCTGATAGCAACCATTGAGTGTAGTCACAAAGACTCATGACTCTGCTGTTTTTTTTTTTGTGGGTTTGTTTTTGTTGTTGTTGTTGTTGTTTTTAAATCAATGTAACTGTAGGGGTTGTCATCTGGGAAGTGTGACTCTCAGCTGAGAAAAAATTTCATCAGATTGTACTATATGCCAGTCTTTGGGGGTATATTCTTAATTAATGATTGAGCCCACTGTAGACAGCTCTAGCCCTCTGCAGGTAGTCCTGGTGTGTATAAGGAAGCAGCTATGAAGAATAAGCAGGAAAGCAGCATCTCTGTACATTCTCTATTTCAGTTCAGTGTCTATGTTTCTGCCTTGAGTTCCTGCCCTGACTTCTTTTCATTATGGACTGTAAGTTGTATGATGAAATAAGACACTTACTACCTGAGTTGCTTTGGGCCATGGTGTTTACCACAGTGACAGAAACCTAACTAAGACATTGGTCAAGGTGGCATTTCTGCCAGAGGTCAGAGTTGCTTCAGTTTTCATTTGATCTTCTTAAGGGCTGATGTAAACGGCACTCATATAATCGCCCCATGTCTCAATTTCCTCTGAGTAAAATAGAGTTAATAAAGAACCAGTTTATTATTACATATACAAAGATAATTAAAGAACTAATCAGAAATTCTCTTAAATAATTATTGCAATCCCAGAAATAGGTTAAAAAATGTAGGTGTTAGAAACTCCTTTGCTTAAATATGTTGTACTTATGTGCTGCACGTTCTGCCTTGGGTTATATTTTGTTCTGGATCTGGAAATTTTAACTAATGTTGACATGCTATTAAAGCTTAGTGAAGACTCACTAACGCTTTAATGTCAGAAGAACTCATACTCTGTTTTCCAAAGACAGTCTATCCCTATCTAGCATTTACACATTTCTCCTGATTTTAGGCTGTTCTCCCACCCTGGATGTGCTAAACTTGAACACATGATAAAAATACTTATTTTTTAAAAATATTTTATGTATCTGTGATATAGTTTCTAATCTTTTCTCAAAGTCAAAAGTTTTGGGTTAGAAAATGGATGTTTGCTAATGTGATAATGGAAGAGAAAGAGGAATGAGTTTCCACAGAAAGACTTTGCCTCTGCCCTTTCTTTATGTCAACTCACCCTGCTGCCAAATCTCAGAACTTCTACAAGCAAAGAAGAAATAGGAATCTGCCCTCTCTCTATCTCTTCCTCCCATCTCTTCTATGGCCCCTTTCTCTGATATATCCCCATCTAAACTTTCTCAAAAATATTTTTATGAAATAAATGTTCAAGGAGTGACTATAGTACAAAGATCTCAACGATTGTTCTAACTTCTTGCTGACAATGGTGACATGCTGTGAAACTCTAGTGCTATGTCACAACCAGAACACCAACATTGTCCTATTAATGCCAGGACACCTGTACATATTCAGTTCTTATTTATGTCTGATCTCTGTGTGTCTGTGCTTGTGTGTGTGTGTGTGTGTGTGTGTGTGTGTGTGCATGTGTGTCTGTGTTTCTGCATGTGCTTCTAATGTGATTAAATCCCATGTATAGATACACATTGCTACCATTTTAATAAAGAGAAATCTACTCCTGCTCAGGCATTACACAGTAACTGCTCCATGCCACTCCTTCATTTTTGCTGCCATACTGAAATCTCACATTTGCCTGCAGGATGAAGTTCAAACTTCTAACCCTCCTAGTCAAGGCCCTTCAAGAAGAATGTAGTTTCAACAGGTAATATTGAGATATTTATTTGGTCCTGATGTAACTGTAGGCAGAACTTCTATGATTTCAAGGATTTGTGTGTAAATACAAGCACCTGATAATCCTGCTCTCATGATGTAGGGAAATGTTGGTATAATATTTATGGGCATCTTTAATCTCTCAAGCACTCTTGGTTTCTGTGAAACTGGCATTGCAAATTATCATGCAGAGACTTGGAAAATGAGGATTGGTCCATTACTTTTAGATTCACTTACTTCAACTCTAATACCTGCAATGGATAGGCAAAATAGACTTACAATAGAGACCACCTTACCTAAAGAAGTAGAATTTGAATTCTCCCAAATATTTTTTTCAGAGCATTATATTTGGCATAATATAATATTTTCTAGAACATTAATCAAAACCCACTATATGAGACATCAGCGATATTTTCTTCTATATTGCTACATCAGATGGGATTATAAATAAATGTTTATACTGTCTCTACTGAATGATAAATGAGAGATGAATCACCAAATCCATCTCAGTTTCTAACTTCCAGTGTTTTGCAGGATGTAGCCACTTAACTCCTCATGGTGCCTACATTTAGAGAACTTACATTCTAATGATACTGTTACAACAGTACTGCCAGATTGTCTTTCAATAGTGCCCAGTTCAATGTGTTATAAACAAGAAATCTAAGTAAATGTTGAATGAATGGATGCATCTGAACTGAGTAATTACAGGAACAAAAACAGTATATTTTACAAAACATTTGTTTTGTTCCCCTAAATTCCATTTTTAAAAGTTCATGAATTAGTTAGTTTCATAAAACACTCTGTTTGGTTTTTAATAGAATCTCGAGGTCAAAGGTTTAGTTCTCTCAGGAACTTTGGAGAATATCACCTTTTTTAGTATTGTATCAACTGCAAATATTTAGCAGTATCCATTCCTTATTTTAACTTACACTGTTTCTAATTTAAATAGCACAAAATGGAAACATTACTTTTAAAAAGTATATTAACAATTAGCATACATAGAAGAATTTGGGATAATTTTCTGGATAAAAAGTCCTGTGAGACTTGCACAACCTATAGGCAAGAATGGTGCTAAACCAGCAAATGTACAACCTCTGTGGGGAACTTGAGTAGAGGAAATAAACTTCCTATTAGGGGTGTTAAAGTAAACTAGTATTATTCCCTGTAAACTCAGTTGTCCAAAAACACAGTTTCAGGGAGAGACGTGGACAGTTATATGGGTGTTGCTGACATTTTTCATACACCAAAAATTCTATAGGTTGATGCATAGAGCAATGAGAAAATATTAACTGAGACAGGCCTTTTGTTTGAAGTTCATGCTGAGTTCTCCAAAATAAGCCAGTGAGCTTTCATTGTTTTAAGACAAATGCTTATGTAATTCAGGCTCCTATGTTTGGTCTTTCAACCAAAGGGACCAAGCTAATGGAGAAGTACATATCTACCACCTCTATTGTTCTACTTTTACTATCAGGCCATTTTTGAATTCTCTGTCCTCTTTATCACACCACAGATCACTGCAGCTGTCATACAGCCTGCTTTGCTGGGTTGCCTTAGTGTACTTTATACATTAGTTGCTAGCTTTGAAATGGGATTTGTGCCTCTGTGTTACTAGAACAATGTCTACAATAACAGCTTCATTTTCTTCCTTGCCTCTCTTGATTTTTTGTGCCAGATGTAACAGGAATCTTAGAAGTTCTTATTAATAAAATCAAACCTGAGCCAGGTATTGGGGCGAACACTGGAAGGTCAGAGAGACAGAACGAGCCACAGCTATCTCACCTCGCCAGATCCTCAGCTGGTCGTTTCCTCAGACTGGAGGCCTCTGAGTCTTCATCCAGAATGGGTCTCAGCTGAACTGCTGCTAGAAGCCTGAATGCTTAACCAGCCCAATGCTTCTCCAGGGCAAATGCCTCTAGTTTCTGGTCCTCACACCTTATATACCTTTCTGCTTTCTACTACCACTCCCTGGGATTAAAGGCTGGCTTTCTGGGATTAAAGGTGTGTATCACCGTGCCTGGCCGTTTCCAATGTGGCCTTGAACTCACAGAGATCCAGAGGGATTTCTGTCTCTGGAATGCTAGGATTAAAGGCGTATGCTACCACTGCCTAACCTCATGTTTAATATTGTGGCTGTTCTGTCTCTGACCCCAGATAAGTTTATTAAAGTACACAATATTTTGGGGAACACAATACCACCACAATTTTTTGTTTTCTATTTTCAAAAAATGTGGGGGCCATCCCTCACCCCCACATTTTCCCAGGGTGCTCTTGAGTAGAAGCAGCAAGAAATATTATTTAGAAGGATAGAGGGGAGAGAAAAAGATAGAAAATATAGGATAGCCTTGAGAGAGCCTGGATCCTAGTCCATCTGGATCTGAGTAGCTCTGTCCTAGGGTTTTTAAAGGAATGCAAAGGGGTGGAGCAAAAGACCTCCCCCCAGCACAGCCACCTGCAGAGCATCTCAGACACCCAGTACTCAGGCCCGTGGTTCAATCATCCTTTTTATGCAAACCTGCTGGGTAAAGCCTAAATGAGCTCCAACAACAACAACAAAAACCTTAAAGGAATGATCTTTTCCTGAACACATTTGTCAAGCCTTGCTGGTTGCATTTGCTTCTACTCTTCCCCATTGCCTAGGACTCACACCTTAACATATCCAGTCAATACTCTTTTATTTAAAAAAAAAAAAAAGCTGTTGGTACTGTGGAGATAGCTCAGTGTGAAACACACTTGCAATACATGGATCAGGAACTGGGTTTAAATTCCCAGAAGCCTTGGAGACACAGCTGGGTATCACACAACTAATCTAAACACTACTACAAGGAGATGAGAGTTGGAGACAGAAGAGTTCTCAGAAACTTGCAGGCCAGCTGTCCTGACATACACAGCAGGAAACATTAGCTCCTGACTCCAAGGGAAACCGTGAAGACAGTTGAGGTTTTCCATTGACCTCTACACACAGGCTATAGTACATGCCCTCATTCACAGATGACAATGCGCTATATATACGTATACACACCCACACAACACTTCATACACATAGATATTTTTAAATGACCTGCTATGAAATTTACCTTTATTTATATGCCATCTCTACATTAGCTACTGTCTGATGTTTAGACTCCTTGTTTTATGGACATATTTTAATTGCTGCAAATTGATCGTTTTTACACAACCTTTTAACCATCAGTGTCTGTAGCAATTGCATAGCCAACAGGCATTACTTAATAGCATCAGAATAAAATAAGTGAATATAGGTAAGCCAGCCAGGTGTTAGAAACACATGTTAGCCTTATAGCATTGAGCTATTAAAAAAAAAAAAACTGTGATAAGCCTCAGTTTCCTTATGTAGGTGGTTGAAGAATAAACAGAATATCAAGATATGAACAAGTTGGCATATATACGTTTTCAATACTTCTTACTTTCCTTTCCATTCCCCTTGTCTTAATAGCAGAAGCTGTATTAGTAAGACTAAGTGTCCCAAAAAGGAAACAGGAAATAGAGAGTATTATAAAAGAGCAGTGTGCATTGTGTATATGAGAGCGTGTGCACACACTCGTGTGCAGAAAGACATCTATGCACAAAATGGGAGAAGAAGGTGGCTTCTGCTTTCAGAAGAAATTGTTTTTGTTTAGGCATGCCTTAGACATACCTGAAAGAGACCCCTTTTCATCAATGTTGTTTCAACTATATGTGTTCACCAATATGGACACTCAGTATTTGAAACAACACCAGCAAAATTTCATCAGAATCCCCATCCCATCCCATTACTGAGTGTGGGCTGAGACATTCTACCCACCACGTTCCAGAGAGTTGAAAGAAGGAACACAAAATTTCAAGTATTAGAATGGGGCTGTTTTTCAAGTATGCTTAGGGGAGCAGAGAAATCCAATCAGGATTTCACAGACCATTACATCTATGAGATGCAATTGGGTGTTAGGAGAAAGAAAGAGAAAAAGCTCTGCAGTATATGTGTGGCAAATTCTAGTTTAAATAAAATTGCATTTAACCAGTTTCCCTACTACAGGATTTCTCAAAGCCTATAAAGTAATAATGTGTTTTGTGACTCCCTGAGATACTTGTACTAAATATATGTATTTCTATCTTTAGAAACATATTAACCCATGGGGGGCTATGATCCATGGAATACACTTGGAACTTATGTCAAAAACACAGATGCAGAAGATGAATTTTTCCTTCAACTAACAGATTTCTTGTGACCTTGAGTAAAACACATAACCACCTCAAGTCTCTATATGGATACGTAAACTTAAATTTATTTATACATTGTATCTGTGCCTTCAGTGGCAAGTAGTACATGCCTTTATGTTTCATTGGCCAAATACAAAGTACCAAACCAAAAATAGGTTAAGAACTTAATGTAATGACTTTTAATAATATGGTTCAGAGAAACTGAGAAGTGCTATAGTCCTCGCAGAAACATGATGCTACTGATGTCCTTAGTCTCAAGGCATCCTGTGATTAACTTGAATAAACAGTTTTAGGAATCTGGATTCTTAAATTATAATTAACAAAGTTAAAAGTCCACTTAATAGTCCCAGTGGTTTCCATAGAGTTATGCAGTTGAACCACAATAATCTAAAAGGAAGAGACCTGACAGATAGGTATTGCTGGATCACATTTCCTTATCAATGCCACCTATTGCCTAAACCCACCATAAGCCACATTATCTACATGAGAAATAACAGCCAGTCTTCTGGGCACAGAACAAGCATGGGAAGTGTAGGGAACTGGTCAGTTAATATACACAGTTGGTCCCTTCATAGATAAGACAAAGAAAAGGGTTTCTACACAAGTCTTTAGAGAAATTGAGGAGTGAAGTCCTGGAGATGACATCAAAGACAGCACTTCTGAGTTTTCCAAAGTGGGGCTCATACTGCTCCACATTGCAGAGGACTTTCTCTGATTTGGAGAAATCCCCTATTTAAAAAGAGCCCCACTTTGAAGTCTCCCAGCAAGCAGTGAATCTGGGATTTGATAGATCCAGTTATTAAAAGTCCGTCCGTCTGAGCAATCTGTTTGCCTGCCTTTCTTGCTGTGCTGGTAATTTTGCAAAAACTGCTGAATCTGCTCTTGCCCTCACGGCAGATTATAAACAGAGTAAAGGATGTCGGTTGGTTGTCTATCACCCTTTAGGAAAATCAGCAAGAACCCTCTCCCTTTTCAGCTACTCCCTACCTTCTCATAGGACACATTCAGTAAAGGAATATGAGGAGAATTATCACTAAGCAGGTAATTGTACTTGTTTGTATTTTCTGTTGATGATGGCAGAAAATAGCTGCATACTTCCACCTCCTTGTTATCTCACTCTGACATAAGCTCTGACTGCAATCTTTGGGCTGCCTGCCATTCTAGAGGGAGGAAATTTTAGTCAGAGACAGCTCTCTGGCCTGTGAGATGAAGGAAGAGAGTGGGTAGTGGGGGAATATTCAGAGTGATTAAAAAGGGAGAGGCTCAGGAAGAGTGAAATGTATGTATTAAAAGTTAAGGATGGAGGAGCAAAGCTAAAATGGAGATGAAGAGACAAATTTAAAACAAATGACCAACAGCACAATTTCTCAAAATGAAGCCTGGCTTTTGGTTAGTTGTTGATAGATAAAAGAACAGATAAACTAGATTTTTATTTATATGTACTTTTATTTAGTTATTTTATTTCTGTTTCTATGTAAATTATTATTGAACTACTAAGTACAATTAATTGTAAATTATACCCAACAAGTGTCTCCCATCACCAGCACTGAATAGAATGTTCACCATATGGCAGATCATAAATTTCTCCTTCCCACAGCACAGACTCACCTCCTCAGCTAGCATCAATTTATCTCATTCTTAATTAAACTTGCTCTATTATTGTTTTAAAATACAGAATTACAAAATCGAGAATGTAGAAAATTGATTTAGTCTTGGAAAGATATTTTAAAACTGCAAGCAAACTTAAACAATTTGAAAGACAAATTTGTCATTAAATTAAAAAAAAAAACCTTAATAACAAGGAAAATCTCAGAATACCCTTTGCTGATTAACCTACAGATCTTTCCACATTCCATGGTATGTAAACATAGTTACTACACAAATTATCAATAGAGGAAAAGAAAATTATGAGTTTAAGGAAAACACCACAGTCCTTCAAAATAAAAGAAACAAGGTTGAACTCTGTATGTAAACAGGTTACTTAAGGATGTGGTAAAAAGCAAAGAGGGAATGCCAATATTCTTCAAGTTTAACACATGTTTAATACATTAAAGTCTCTGTCAAATTGTGGTGCCATTGACTTATTTTTTCAGTAAGCATAATGCATGATATCAAGTTTCTTTAGGAAGATACCAACTCTAAATAAACATTGAGTGAACCATTTTCATCCAGGAACCACAATTCCAAAACCTGTTCATTATTCTCTCACTGACTCCCTGACCTCCACCATATGGACGTGGCCTCATCTGCTAACTGAAATGACTTTTCTGTCATAATACTGACTTCAATTTGTGGTCTCTGTCAGGCAAATCCTGTTGAATCACCCTTATCTCAACTCTGTCACCATCTACAAGCATAAATGGCAATCAGTCTCAACAATTGCATAGAGATGAGAAAGATGGGATCCTAACATCAGCCTTATCTCATCACAGTTAAGTTGGAGCCTGTACCGTTATGACTGTAGCTTGAATTAAAGCAGTCAGATAGGACAATGTTATGGAAGATAGGACTGGAGAACAATGAGTTCTATTACATCTTTCCCCAAATGCCAAGAGACACAACAGAAAAAAAGGATAGTTACTATAAAATTTATACAAGATTATAGAGGTAATGATGTTTTGCACATTTATGCCTTTTTTCCCTACTCTGCTTTGACAAGCTTGATATGAATTCCTCTTCAAATTCAAAATTTTAGATTCATAACTTTACAGCCACTTCTGCATGTAGCATAGTGTATGATGTACCCATCATATGTGCCTATGAAACACTTAATAATTCAAGTAACATCTTTCTCCAAAAGCAAACAATTCAATATAGATTATGATAAGGCAGTTTTACTCCTATTCTGTACACTAAAACATCAATTGTTTTATATCTTTTCTATAAGAGCTTAAACATATCATGCATAAAATCACTCATGACAATGATTATTGATATAGGTAATAGGTAATTTTATACTATAGATTGACTTCTTAATTAATAATCTTGAAATCATGTTTACTCAAGATCATTACTTCTTTGATGAGGTTTGGCACTATCATTGTCCTTTGTCTGTGGTCAGAAAAGACACATTTTCTAAACCATGGGCCTTTGCATTAAATGAAACCTTTTTTGGCATAAAAAGCGTGATAACCAGAATGCAGTACAAAGCTGTGTTCTTATCCTGTGAGCTAAATCATGGTTCTCCACCAGAACATTGCATGTCAAAATCCTAACATCCATTACGATAGAATGCAACTTTATTTGGAGGCAGATACAGCCTTTAAAAAGGTAATAAAGTTTACAGTCATCAAAACGGGCACCTACCCTACATGCCAGGCATCTTTAGAAGAATAATTGGTTGTGAGTATGGGCACAATCAAAAGGTAGGCCGTAGGCGAAGGCCATTGTGGTGGTTTCACTGAGATGTCCTCCATGAACTGAATATATTTGAATATTTGACCTCCATTTGGTGGATGTTTGGGGGAGCTTAATAGTTTTGTTCTTACCAGAGGAAGTATGTCACTGAATTGGGCTTTGGGTTTTCAAAATGTTTATGGGAATTTGTGTTTCATTTTCTGATTTCAGTTTGTGGATGAGGTATGAGCTCAAAGCTGTTCCTGAGCCATGCCTCTCATTGTTTATTATGGACCCTGACCCTCTGAAACCATAAACTTAAACTATTTCTTCTGTAAGTTGCCTTGGTGATGATGTTTTATCATACAAATAGAAAAGTAACCAAGATAGCAAAGACTACCTATCCTCTAAATAAAGTCTTCATAGCATAAATCATTCTACCATATTGATCTTACACACAAGGCCTCCAAAACTGTGAGAAAACAAACTTTCATGGTTTCACACACCCAATACATGGTATATTATTATAGCATTCCTATCACATTTATATATACCAAGCTTCCAAGGATATCTAAACAGAAAGAGCTATGAAATGAAGACTGCAAATACAAAATTGACACCAGGTTACTGGGGTATGGAGTCAAGTCATACTGGCAAAAAAAAAAAACTGTGGTGGAGAAAACAGAGTCCATAGATTAGTCTGCTATTGTTATTTTTCTAGATGTTCAAATTCCATTATAAATATTTATATTTGTAGCCATATATTTGAGTGCATTCAGACTTGCTCAAAGAATTGTCTCTCCTCTTCAGTGGGTAACAGTCAATCCTAAGATGCATAATTATGCAAAGTGATGAGAATAATAATTGTTTACTTAGTCTGAAATGTAATGTTAATGCCCCCACCAAACCACAGGAATGTCACAGAAGAGGAGGAGGAAAGAGTGTAAGAGCTGGAGGATGGGGACAAATGTTGTACAATGGAAACTTCTGGATTGCATAACTATTATATTCATTGACTCACATGACCTGTAATTACTAATGTGAGATCAGAACAAGATCAGTCCAGCCAAAATTCTGGCATATATGGTGAGGGACATTTTCTAGGTCCCTTTCTGACTGAGGAGCTAATGGAAGTTGATAACTGATGAGCAGAGGGATAATTTTTATTCTTGTTCTTTTTTAAAATGTATAGATACTGATATAATTGCCATTCTCCAGTTGTTAACTTGTACATCAAACACACATAAGCAGTACTAATTGAACTGAGTGGGTTATTAAAAAATACACTAAGTTAAGAAGAGATTATGTCAGGGAGGGTTTGAAAAAATTGGAGGGGCAAAGAATGGAAGGGTATGATTCATGTCTTATTATATAGTTGAATGAATATTTCATAAACAAAGAATATAATATGGAGTTAGAAAAATATCTTTCAAACACGGTATAGTCTGAGGTCACATAATGCACTGAAGATCGTGAATTTGAAAACAAGTCATCTGATCTCACAGATAATCTAGTGATTTTAGAGATTAGAAATGAAATCCCTTCCATAATTTTCTTGGAAAATATACATGCCAAAAGGAAGCACCTTGCATGCTTAGCATGAGCCCTATAGGTATTCTGTGAAATTTCAACCTGGTTCTTGTGTCTGTCATTCATGATAAGTTCTGCTCACATTTGTCACTACTGTGAGCCATACTCATTTGCTGATTTATGGACTATTTCACTGTAATTTATTTTTCTAATGATTCTAGTCAAGAACCATCTAATGTCTTCTTATAGCATTTGATGTCCTCCAAAGACCAAAAAACTGGAATAAATTCTGTCTACTATTGTGATCTTATATACAAAAAATCATTTGGCAAAGATCCAGCAAGTCTGGAACCCCTCCCCCTCTACAGTTTATTACTTGGGTGCCTGTGGTTGCCAGCTCCCCACTCTGACCTGACATCACAGTCACTGCCATTATTTGGCTATTGCTTTGTTTGCGTATCTGCCTATTTCTGTTGATTGTGGACCTCTGCAACAATAAAAGACAATCCTACATGAATAATTGTGTCTGTTTTATAGTTTCTTGCAAGTAAAATGTGAGGCAATAAATTATAGAGTAAATACTTGGTTAAAATACACTAATTTTAACATACTCATAAAGGGGTGGACTGGAGTCTAAAGTTTTATGGAAATCTAAATGTATACGTGAACAGTCCTTTGAAACATGTTCACAATTTCAACTTATCTAGAGAACAAGTGACTAAAAATATAAGTTTGTTTATTATAATTAGCTTGAAATGAGAAGAATGATATAATGAAGGAAATGTAGGTTTAATTGATTAAATAAAACTTAATACAAATGGATGTTTCATAAATAAAATATATGACCAAATTTTCTCCCACCAAAGGACACTTCATAAGAGAAGTTAGTATACATTTGGATAACATTCATTTAGCTATGAAGACATATATTAGAATCATGAGTTTGAAAGCAACCCTCGTGTTTATTCATGTTCAGGCCAGGAGACAGTGGCTCAGAGAGTAGAAGGTACTTATTAAACATCAAAAGAGTAATTAAAGTTGAGTCTTTCACTTCCTTTCTCACCAGACCAATTCTTAGTATTTCCTCCCAATAAGGAAACTGCTTACTTAGTCAAAAAATTAGTGTATCTTACTACATTACCTGAGATAATGGAGCTGTTCTCATTAAAGCAGGTGATGGGTTGCTGGCAACAAAGCACACTCCTTGAATCATAAGATCTGAAAATACTAATTTTGAAATCTCTGGAGCTAATTCGTGATGGCTTTTAGAATCTTTTCCATATACATTAAAAATGTTAACCAGTTAGGAAGATTCTTGAATGATTTTTAGACGAATGTACTTTTGCAGATGAGAAATTGATTGATAGTCCCAATCTAAAACCCACCTGTAAGGCCACAGAGCACAAAATCCACCCCTGCAGCCACAAGTTTCTGAGCAATATGCCCTTGGTTCCTCTGTAAGCTGTCAAAGCAGACAATTGCCTAGATGGATGATGGATGGCATTTTTCAGAATTGTATTTACCCTCAGTGGTCTTTGGAATGATATATAAAATGTCTGGTTTTCAGTTACTGTCTGAGTCATTGCTTGCTTGCTTATACAAGGAATAGTGGGCCTCACTTGGGCATTATTATTGTTCAGAGATGCCACTTACCTGACCTTCCAAGTCTTATCACTGGAACAGATATGGAAAAGTTCTGCCAGGCACATATTAATTGTCTATTAATGGTACCGAAAGAGGTAGCCAACTCTGCCAGCATCCATAGTACAACAACAACCTAATCCACACAGATTTGTTAAGATTCACTTCACTGCTGCCACTATCAGGGCAGGAAAAGGGTACAGCTCTTTTTCTCTTAACCTATGAGTATAATTTTTTCTAATGATTTTTCTCATCACCTATCTGGCCCTTAAGTCCCTTTAATGGGCCTTCCTTATACTAGAAACAGATTATGAATTTTTTAGCCCAGATTTCAAGGCTCTTGCAGATAGGCTAGTTGTCCACCCCTCTAACTTCTTTCTCAGTAAAGGCTCTTGCTGAATGGCTTACCCTGCTTCACATTCTTTCCTTCTCTCCCTTGAAGACAATTGACCCCCTTCACCTCTAAGCACATGCATGTGCTGTTTTCTCGACTTGAACACCAATTGTGCTGTCTTTACTTTCATCTTTCTTCCCATCTTATATTAACTGCCACCTGCATCAGAATCTCTTCTGTGACTCCAATATAACATGTCAGGAGCCCTTCTGTTATCCTTCCCACAAGATTGCTTAATACACTAATGGGAATGGATTGTTTCATCATCTGTCTTTCCTTTTAAACTTTCAGTTTCAAGGGGGCAGAAAATATGCTAATCTTGCTGATGTGGTATCTCCAGAGTGCCCCTTCTAACATCCCAGAAGAGTCAATAAATGCACACATTTTTCAGAATGAATTAATTCGATATTGAGAATGAAGACTAAAGTTAAGGCAGGGACATGCAAGGTTAAGAGCAAGAAGAAACTTTTAGATGGTGGCTATAGATCACTAATGTATGAGCCAGGTGCTGACAGCCTGGTGATGCTGTCAGCTCAAACCGAAGAGAAGTCAACAATTCAGAGAAGAAATGACAAAGGTAAAGAGAGACCCATGTTAAAAATCTGGGTTGACATTGTATCTACGGGGTCAAGCACCCTCACTAAACAGCTGAAGAAAGTATACAGATGCATCTACCTCATTGTACCTCTGTTATCTTTATTAACCAGTATAAGATCACTGCTTACTAGGGCATCTTAAAGACCCCTCAAATACTTGGTAAAACACAAAAATCTTTAGTTAAGGAATGTGTAATAAATGTAATCAGTGGATTTACCAACTGAAATAATCCTCTTTTGTGGTCCACATTAGGCATAGTGTTTTGAGTTTGATTAAACACTAGGTAACAGTAATGGGTCTGTATAAGCATTGCGGCTCCCTTTTCTTTATGATAGGCCATTCTATGTATGCAAATATATTGATTACTGCATTAGTCAGGATTTTCTAGAGCAGTGGTTCTCAAACTACAGGACCCTTTAACAGCAGTTGACTAAGACCATCGGAAAACATATTTACATTATAATTCATAACAGTAGCAATATTACTATTATGAAGTAACACATTTATTGTATGATTGGGGTCACCACAACCTGAGGAGCTCTATTAAAGGGCCACAGTATTCGAAAGATTGAGAACTATGGTGATATTTTATTTGTGCTGAAATGTGATATTTTATTTGTATGTTAATAAATAAAGTTGCCTGAGGATCAGAGCTAATAGCAAGCCATTTAGCAGAAGTCTGGCAGTGGTAACACATGCCCTTAATCCTATCATATGGCAGGCAGAGTCTCTGTGTGTTCAAGGACACAGCCAGCATAGTGACACACACCTTTAATCCCAGTACCAACCATAGAGACCTGGAGGTCTGTATAGACAGGCAGTGACAAGAAAGTCATGTGGTTGGGTTTAGAACCAATGAGAAGGCAGAACAGAGAGGCAATAAAAAGACAGAACAACAGAAGAAGGTCTCTCTTCCAGGGAAAAGATGGCAGCAAGTCATAAGATAAGGTGGTCTTAGCTCTTGGCTACTGCTCTGATCTCTGGGCTTTTAACTCTGCATTTGGCTCTGTGTTTCTTATTTAATAAGACCGTTTAGAATTTCATCTACAGAAAACCACTGCACTAGAATTACAGAACTTATAGAATGATTCTCTAAATATATATAGAAAGGGAATTTATTAGAATGACTTACAGGCTGTGGTCCAGGTAATCCAACAATGGCTAGCTGTGAACAGAAAATCCAAGAATACAGTATTTGCTTTGTCCACAAAGCTAGATGTCTCAGCTGCTCTACATTATACACTGGAGTCCGAAGAAGGCTCTAAAGCCAGTGAAGGAATTAACTTGCTAGCAAGGCAAGGGAAAGCAGGCAAGAAGCAAAAGTTTCCTTCTTCTATGTCCATATATAGGATTCTAGCAGAAGGCAAGGCCCAGATTCGATTTGGATTAAAGAGCTAGATTAAAAGTATGTCTTCCCACCTCAAAATCAGGATTAAAGGTGTATCTTTTCCCGGCTCAAAACATCTAGATTAAAGATCTATATATCTACCTAAAGTATCTGAATTAGAAGTAGATCTTTCTGCTTCAATTTAAGCAAAAATTCCACACAGGTGTTCCCAGCGTTTTGTATTTTAGTTCCAGATGTAGTCCAGTTAGCAACTAAGAATAGCCATTAAAGTCCATTCCTTGTGAACTTGAGACATAATCATATCTTCTCTCTATGGTGTTAAATTTCCAAATGAAAACAACCAGGTCATAATAACACCTAAACATGATGCAGCTATCCCAAATAAAATTGCAAATTCATTCTATATTTAATTAGGTCACAATTACACCCAACATGTTATAACGATACTTCATACAATTGCAAATCCATTATACATTTATAATAAGGGACAATGACCCTTGAGGGACATTCTTTTAGCATCTCAAAGTTAAATATGACAACCATTAATATTTTCTTAATTGAAATTACATCACATGATAAGGAAATTGAGGAAAGAAAATACAAACATCTGTACAAATGTATTCTTAACAAAATACTACAGAAACATTCGTGTGAATTGTAATCCTCTTTTCTGCAACTGAGCACATGTACTTAGCTGATATTTATAACTACTTTCCTCTACTATCCGTTCTGTATTTTCTCTACCCTTGGCAAGCACCTCCACCAATGGATACTACTGGTCTTTTACAGTATTAAGCTTCAGCTGCCCTCCATGACCCCTACATGACTTCAAAATCAGTACTAATAGGTGACTCTTACATTACCAAGTTCAGCTGCCA
This sequence comes from Peromyscus aztecus, assembly GCA_902168405.1. Lineage (NCBI taxonomy): Eukaryota > Metazoa > Chordata > Mammalia > Rodentia > Cricetidae > Peromyscus > Peromyscus aztecus. The sequence goes on along the minus strand of CABHPQ010148962.1, from coordinate 1,508 downwards.
GTTCCTGGGATAAACAGCACCACAAAGTTGATATATGGAATAAAGAGTTTATTTTGGTTTATGGTTTCAGAGGGAGAGCCCATAGTGCAGGGGAGGCATCGCAGCAGCATGCAGGAACAGGAATCTGAGAGATCATATCTTTAACTACAGCCAAGAAACAGAGAAATCAACCTGGAAGTGGGAAGACTCTCTAAACCCACAATGTAAACCTCCAATGATATATATCCTCCAAAAGGCCCCACATCCTAAATGTTTTATAACCTCCCTTATAAATCACCATTAACTGGAATTCAACTGTCCAAATGTCTGAGACTATAGTGGATATTTCTCATTCATACCACCACACTAAGTATACACGCCATTAAAATTATATTTATAAGTATGTGATATACAGAGATAAAACATCTGTCCCATATACACTATTCTCCCTAGAAATATCTGTAGGCATTTTTTATAGTATTATGCCTTTTCTGTATATCCCTTTGAGAATCCTTTATATAAAATCTGAACTCTAAAATACAACTTGAATAATGGTTGTCTTCCTTGTATTCTAGATACACTGACAATTTAGTTTCATAATACTAACATTTTTTCACATAGTTCCTTTTACACTTCTTTATACTTCATATTTCCATGATTCTGAGCTCTATGCATGTACTTCTAAAAGTCAGTTTATCAAATGCCTGATTTCTTCAGTATTGTGTCTGAAAAAGCTTAAGTAGCCATTAATCCAAGACTCTTTCCTTTTCATTTTAAAAACTCACGTTTCTCCAAGGAAAATTCAATCCATTTAATCCTCATTGATTGGCATTTAGTGCTACTAGATGATGTTTTGTGAGAACTCTGGGTGTCTAACCAGCAGCTTGATCAATTTGTTATGCTTCTTGTCATGCTAATCTTATTTTGCACCTGGAAGCCATGTTTCCTCTAAAGTCTTCTAACTTCATTTAAAATCAGTGTTATCCTTAATTTGGCAGTGAAGAAACTGAGTCATGAGCTGCATTGACTTTCTTATATGATTCTTTGTTATTCACACTCTAAGGTTAACAAATTCCTGTATGACAAAATATCATATTTTTAATGTCTTATTTTAAAAAAGAATGTCTCATTTTCTCTTTATAATATGTGTGCATTTGTAACTTTGAAACACTCAATGTAGTCCCCAAATTTTCAATTTTTTTCCTTAGAAATAATGGAAACAAAATTTAACCTAAAACCTTTTTTAAAAGATATATTTAACAAGATTTATGAGAAAGATGGTGCATAGATCTAATAAATATCCAGTAAATAGCACCTGAAGATAAAAATAAAGAGTGGAAAATAATAAAGGTACCATTTGAGGATTGTCTAACATAGATTTTTTTGAAGACTTAACTAAATTCTATCTGCTGAAGTATAATTTTTAATATAATTTGATTAATTATTTGAAATTTCACATATGGACACAATGCATTTTGATCATATTATCCCAGCTCCTTCCTCGAACTTTCCCCCAATCCAAGTCTAAT
>CABHPQ010148961.1:0-10635 GCA_902168405.1 Peromyscus aztecus | reverse complement strand
ATACTGTGCACTGATTTGGTCTCTCAGACTCCATGCACATGCCCAGTCCAAATCTATGGCTCGTACACAACTTTCCTAAGCCGAGAACGATGGCTCATGACTGTGATCCTGGCACTCAGGAGGCTGAGACAGGAGAATCACTACAAGTCTGAGGCCATCCTGGATGACACAGTGAGTTCCAGGCCAGCCTAGGCCACAGAGTTACAAACCTGACCGAAAACAGAAAAACTAACAGAAAAACAATTTGGGTTATGTTGTGAGCCATTAAAACCTGAAGTATACTCACTAATGAAGTACTTTTAAGACTATTAAAGGTTTTTATTTGTTAAAAAATAAATCCTGTTGTACAGCTTTTTCCCATCACCATTTTTCTGATTATTGTAAATACATTTTTTCTCACATAATATAACCTGATTACAGTTTCCCCACCCCACATTCCTCTCTGCTTCTCCCCACTTGCCCTCTCATCCTGATCTACTCCCTTTTGTCTCTCACTAGAAAACAAACAGGACTCTAAGGGACAATACTGTTGTTTGTTTTCCCTCTTTTGTGAGGCCTGCCATCCAGCTTCCAAATAAGTCACACACAGAGTCTTATTCTTAATTAGAAATGCCCGGCCTTAGCTTGGCTTGTTTCTTGCCAGCTTTTCTTAAAATAATCTGTCTACCTTTTGCCTCTGGGCTTTTCCCATTCTCTTACTTCTGTAAATCTTACTCTCACTCTGTGGCTGGCTGTGTAGCTGAGTGGCTGGTCCCTGAAGTCCTCCTCCTCTTGCTGCTTCTTTCTTCACTCCTCCAACTCTTTTCTTCTCCTCCTGGCTCCTCCCTACCACTTCCTGTCAGCTAGTTGCTGACTCAGCCTCCTGACTGCAGGTGAATTTTATTTAATCAAACACATCTTTCCATCATTGAACAAATTTTCCAGCACATAAACAAAAGTAACATACCTTAAAATAATATTCTACAACAGGATAATAAGAAGATAAAATACAATAAGATAAAACCAACATATTTGAATTGAACAAAACAAACAGAAGAAAAGAGCCCAAGAGAAACCTTAAGAATCTGAGACCCACTCATTCGCATACTTGGGCATTCCGTAAAAAACACTAAACTGGAAGATAAAACACGTGTGCAAAGGACCTGGTGCAGACTTGTGTAGTCCCTGTGCATGCTGCCTCGGTCCCTATGAGTTCATATGTGCTGTAACCATGTTGGTTTAGAGAGCCGTGTTTTCATGGTGACTTACATCCCCTCTGGCTCTTACACTCTCTTCTCCTCCTCTTCCACAAGGGTCCCTGATCCCTGAGGGGATGACCTGATGGGAACAACCCTTTTAGGTCTGGGTGTTCCAAGGTCTCTCACTCTCTGCATAATGCCTGGCTGTGAGTCTCTGTATTTGTTCCCATCTGCTGCAGAATGAAGCTTCTCTGATGATGGTTGAGTAAGGCATTCATCTATGAGTATGGTTGAAGATCATTAGGTGTCATTTTACTGCTATGTTTTTACTGTTTTTTAGAACAGTAGAATTTGGTTTTCCCCTAAGTCCCTGGACTACCTAGTCTCAGGTTCTTGGTCAACTAAGCAATGTTGGATAAGGGTTCCAACTAGTGGAGTAGGCCTTAAGTCAAATCCTACATTGGTTGTTACTCCACAAACTTTGGGCCACCTTTGGGCACTACCATATCGTGCAGGCAAGACACTGTTGTAGGTCAAAGTGTTTGTGGCTGGGTTAGTGTTTACATTTCTTCTTTGGTAGTATGTAGTGTGCAGAGTACCTTCCTGTACCAAATACTCTGGCATGCAGGGGCGAAGGCTCTATGTAGATACCAGCTCAACTTCTCCATGTTTAGTGAGTTGTATAGGTATTGTCTTCAGCAGTGGGAGCTTGCCATTAGTTTGTGGAGAACAACCTATAGTCTTGGAAATACCCTGGGTTGTTTGGGGTTCTCATAGACCCCTTGGGCCAACAATTCAATTAGATGTAATCCAATCCCAGTACCGGAAGCTTCGCTTGGTAACAAGAGATGGTCAATTGAGGCTCTATTTCTTTCATTATTTGGCAATTTCAGTTAGATCACCTTCATATATGTATGTTTTAGGAAGCTTCTACTGTATTATGTTTCCATTACTAACCCTCAAATAACCCTTAATTTTATCTGTCTCTCCCCATATCCCCTCACTCTTCCTCAGCTTCCCTCCCCCTCCACACTTGATCCTACCATTCCAGGACTCCCATCCATCTACAACTATCTATTTAGTTCCCTTCCCTAATGAGATCTATCTGCCTTCTCTCTTCCTAAGTCCCTTACTCTACACCTAACCTCTGTGGCTCTACAGAGTGTAGTGTGGTTAACATTGACTTAACAGCTAATATTCACATATAACAAAATACATTCCATACTTCTCTTTCTGAGTCTCAAGCTGGATTATCTCACTCAGGATAATTTTTTTTTCTACTTTCATCCATTTGCCTGCAAATTCCATGATTTCATTTTTAACAGTGGAGTAATACTCCATTATGTACATGTGCCACATTTTTTTTATCCATTCATCTGCTGAAAGACATCTAGGTTGTTTCCATTTTCTGGTGATTATGAATAGAGAAGTGATGAACATGGTTGAGTAAGTGTCTCTGTGGTATGATGGAGCATCCTTTGGATAGATGCCCAAGAGTGTTATATCTTGAGGTGGATTGATTCTCATCTTCCTGAGGAACTGCCACACTGATTTCCATATCGACTGTACAAATTTGCACTCACATCATCAATAGATGAGTGTTCCCCTTACTCCACATCCTTGCCAGCATGAGCTGTCACTTGTTTTATTGATCTTAGCCATTCTGACAAGTGTAAGATGAAATCTCAAAGTGGTTTTGATTTGCATTTCTCTGATGTTGAACATTTCTTTAAGTGTTTCTCAGCCATTTGAGTTCTCTCTTTTGATAATTCTGTTTAGATTTGTACTCCAATTTTTAATTGCGTTCTTTTATTGATATCTAGTTTTTTTAGTTTTTTATATATTTTGTATATTAGCCTTCAATTGGACGTGTAGTTGGTAAAAAAAAAAAATCTTTTCCCATTCTGTAGGCCGCTGCTTTGTCTGAATGATGGTGCCCTTTGCCATGTAGAAGCTTCTCGTTTTATGAGGTCCCATTTATAAACTACTGATTTCAGTGCCTGTGCTAATGGTGTTCTGTTCATAAAGTCCTTTTCCTGTGCCAATGCATTCAAGGCTGTTCCCCACTTTCTCTTCTCTCTTCAGTGTATCTGGGTTTATGCTGAGTTCTTTTTTCCACTTGAAGTTGAGTTTTAAGCAGGGTTGATAAGAATGGATCTAATTGGATTCTTCTACATGCAGCCATCCAGTTTGGCCAGTACCATTTGCTGAAGGTGCTTTCTTTTTTCTGGTGTGTATTTCTGGCTTCTGTATCAAGAATCAGGTGTCCATAGGTGTGTGGATTTATGTCTTGTCTTCAATTCGATTCCATTGGTCAATGCGTCTGGTTTTTGTGCCAATTCTATGCTGGTTTTATTACTATAATCAGCCCTTTCTTATTTCAAGACAACACAGCGAGAAATTCTGAGAAATACCCCTAAAATGAAACTGAATCCTCTCTTGTAACAAAGACTATTCTTCAGGAAAATGCCCCCCTCAGGGGTCCAGTGCAGCAGAAGTGCTTGCTGACATACAGAGCATCACAGATAGGTTCCTTAGCTAGCTATTGGCTACCAGGAAAGCATAAAAAAGGTATCATGTTTCCCATTTCCTAGTGTTACTGAGAGAACATTTATCTTTTGAGACTTTGCCAAGTTTCACTATAAGCTTCTTGTGTGGCCACTCCACACTCTCCTAAATTTACACAGGAGAACGTCATGCTCTGTAAGATCTTGCCTAGAATTCAGATAATCTATGATCACTGTCTATACTTCATTCATCACCATTTTCCATTACTTCACTTAACCTATTTTTCAAAACTAGATGCTATGGAGAAGAAAGATTGTATGAGATTGGGAAGGACCAATGTGAAACAGTCTCTTCTGCACTCTTGGCCCATGCAACTGTTTGCCTGAACAAAATCAAGACAATCACCATTTTAACATAGAGATTAAATGGATCTGTGAGTCCCTCGCCCCCAGTTGACACCTAATGGTTTCTTGGGAGTGAGAGCCAGTTTTCATTAAGAGTGTGTCACTTGGTAGGTCAACTATGCTCCAGTGGATGTTGCTAAACCTAAGAGAAGAGGGCAACACAAACTGGACTTGATGGGGTTTACATCTATGCATACACATGCATACACACACACACACACACACACACACACACACATTTATATATATATTATATATATATATATATAAATGAAGATACTAAGTTATGGCAATAGGAAGTAGGAGTATGTCTGGGAAGAGTTGTGGGGAGGGGTGGAAGGTAATACAATCAAAACACATTGTATGCAATTCTTGAACATTCAATGAAAGTACTTGGAAAAACTAAATGCTAAAATAATTGCCTTTTAGCTTTGGTCTCCTTTGAGACACACAGCATGTTCCTATGTCTGTGGTTTCTCTATTGTCTTGCAGGGATAGCTCTTTTCAGACATTTGAATCTTCCGTGTGACAGCTTCTCTATACCATGGTCACAAACTCCTGAGAATCCCTTTAATCAAAAGCCATGGTCAGTGTTGCCACAGTACAGCCTGTGGTCTACACAGTCCCTTCTGTCTGGCTGGTGAACTGTCCACTCCAAAGCAGTCTCAGATCTCAACTCAAGGAGCTGTGAACTCTGACCTCTGACCCTGAGCAATTCACAGGCTCTAGAGCTGCATTCAGTCCACGGCTAAGGACTTGGAAAACAACTCAGCTGGTAATTTTTTTTTTTTTGCAAGCATGAACACCTGAGTTCCACCCCTAGAACCCATGAAAAAGAAAATGGTTCAGCAGTTAAGACCCTGATGGCTCTTCCAGAGGACCATGATTCAGTTCCCAACAGCTACATGCAACCATATTTTCTCCAGTTCAAGGTGATCGGACTCCTTCTTCTGTCCTCCTAGGGTACCAGGTATGCAAGTGGTACACAGTCATACATGCTGGCAAAACACTATACACATAAAAAAAAGAAAAAGTAAAAGAATTTAAATTGAAAAGAAAAACTGTCTGTCTGTAGGAGTACACACTTAAAATCCCAGTGTTAGATGCTGGAAAGGCAAAGACAGATGACCCCTTCGGCCTCACTCGCCAATCAGCATTGCCTCCCTGGTGAGTCACAAGCCTGTGAGAGATTCCATCTCAAAAAAAATACAAAACAAAACAAAACAAAAAAACAATCAAGGTGGACAGCATTTCAGCTCTTCATTTTAACTATCAACACAATCTAGAATCACCTGGGGAAAGAAGTGATTAAGACTAATGAGTGATTAAGATTATGGAGTCTTAGTGAGGAATTATCTAGATCAGGTTAGCCTAGAAGCAGGTCCACGAGGGATTGCTTTGATTGTTTATTGATTGGGAAGCCCCACCCTGAATGTGGCCCACACCATTTCAGGAGCTGGGTCCCAGCCTGCCTAAGAGTGGAAGGAAAGCTAGTTGAGAGGAGCAAACGGGCGAGCGTGTGCGGCCTCCCTACTCCAGGGGCCCTCGGTCCACAGCCACAGTCATCCAGATTCACTTTCCTCAGTCCACAGCCACAGTCATCCAGATTCACTCTCCTCGGTCCACAGCCACAGTCATTCACTATCACTTTTATTTAGTTGGGAGGGGCAAACAAGCGTGTGCAGCCTCCCCACTCCAGGGGCCCTCGATCCACAGCCACAGTCATCCAGATTCACTTTTATTGGAGCTGAAAGACAGAAGAATGTGCCAGCAGAGTCTTTACTCATTGCCCAAATGGATGCCATGTGGACAATTGTCTGCAATACCTCAGATTTTCAGGAAATGGCAAGCCGGCTCTTACACTGCCTTTCTTCAGAGTCTCACTCTCCTTAGTGCTAATTTATCTCCAGCCCCTGATTTAGCAGGATGGATGATGAGCTATATGAAATTAATTAACTCTTCATTTTAACCAGATTTGAAAATTGGTGTCAGGGAAAGTGCTGATTCTTTGTAATTGTTCCCCAAATATCAAATAGTGACACTCATGAACTATTGTAAGAAACATGTATTAAGTCAAAAGAAATCATACCTATTGGTGCAGAAGACTGAGGGAAATTTATCTTTTTGTGTATGCTTTGTTTAAAAGAAAATCTAAGGATGTATAACAGTGATCTTCAATTTCTGTAAAAAAGTCAACCTGAAGAAAGGTGAAACCAGGCAGTAGAAGGTAAATGTTACATTACCATATTCAGTTCAATGTGGGAAATGTCTGTTGAGTACAATTTCCTTAAAAGGAAACTAGCCACAGGGTAAGACAAAAAGTTTTCCACCTCTGGAAATGTTCAAGAGGAGGCAGAAATGAGACTGGTAAGAAAAGTCAGAGGCTTCAGCCCTTTGAGCTGATTTTTTTATGTGCCTCAAACTAAAATGTAGTTGCTCTGTTTCCCATCCATGGAATGATGCTATCTACTATCTATACAAGCAAAATGTGCTCTATACAAGCAAACCATGTAGTAAAACAATAGGGGAACTCATGAAAATCACCCCCAAATGTTCTACTCCTTGCTTTTGTAGTTCTTTCTGGAACGTTTCTGCTTGGATTTGTGCCCTACATGTTAAATATAATTGATTTTTCATGTATGATTTATAAAATAAATTACCATTTTTCAAACAGAATTTAAAAAAAAAATGTATTGAGAACAAACCAGTAGCAGATGCATTTGCTTGTATTTTAGGTTGGCAAATCCAAGATGGGTTCATCACTGAGGAACAGAATGGGTTTCCTGACAAAGTTTTCTAGTAATCTGAACCAAATTTCTCTACCATCTTTCCACTACAAAACACTTAACTTCTGCATGTATGCTATTTAATAAGGCTGGTAGGAACTTTTTATTCTTTTGAAAAGAAACTTCCAGATCTGCAGTTGATGGTCACACACACACACACACACACACACACACACACACACACACACATTCTTACACGCACACATGCATGGACATGCACATATTCACATACATCTCTGCATTCTATGGTCTGAAGAATTGCAGGGAAACACTGTTTATAACATGTGAAGTCATTATAGTGGTGTACATTTTTCTGCCTACACCACAGAAGGCCCAGGTGATGTGATATATGTAGAGAAGCTCCTCTAACCATCTGGAGGGCATTACTGTAGTCACAGAGATACCAATAGACAGCTGAAAGCAACCACATTTAATGGCAGATCAGAACTAATCAATAGCTTTCTTCCTCTTCCCATCAATTGCACTACTTTGTAGTTAAAAATACTGCTCAACATTGACTACTAAGAAAGAAGTCTTGGCATGATGCTTACACGTTATCAGATATGCCTCTTAGCACTGTATGTATTATCAAAGAAAGAAATGGACTGAAAAGAGCCCAATGAAAGTGCAGGGGATTTTATCTTCATGTTCCTGATGTTCTGAAGGGCCAGACCATCCGCTGACCCAGGAACTTTAATGTGCTGAATTCAATGATCAGGAATTAGTTATTAGTTGACTTTCAAAGGACAAAAGTCATCAAAAAATGAGCATGCCATCTGAAAATTACCTCAAGGCAATTCAGAATTAATATTCTTTTTTTGGTTTTGGTTTTGTTTTTCAGGACAGGGTTTTTCTGTGTATTTTTGGTGCTTTTCCTGGATCTCACTCTGTAGACCAGGCTGCTGTGGGATGTTCTGTATGACAAATATGTTAATAAAGCACTGATTGGCCAGTAGCCAGACAGGAAGTATAGGCGGGACTAACAGAGAGGAGAATTGAGGGAACAGGAAGGTGGAGAGGAGACTGCCTAGAGCCGCCGCGAGGAGAAGGAAGATGTAAAGTACCGGTAAGCCACAAGCCATGTGGCAAAGTAGAGATTAATAGAAATGGGCTAAATATAAGAGTAAGAGCTAGACAATGATAGGCCTGAGCTAATGGCCAAGCAGTTTAAATAATGTAAGCGTCTGTGTGTTTATTTTATGAATGGGTTCCAGGACTGGCTGAACTTGGGAGCTAGAGAGAAATCCTCCAGCAACAAATGGCGCCCAACGGCTCAAATTTCCACCTTAAACCTGAAAATTTTTAATAAACAATTCTAAACAGAGCCAAAACCAGGTTCCTGCTTCATGTCTCATACGGACAGCTAAACACCGCAAAACGCATGTTTGAACTACTGGCGGGTTCCTGGCGTATGCGTTTGACCGCCAGTATGGCAAGAATGAGGTGTCTGCCAGGCACATTACACTGTATGCTAGATTTACTCTTTACTAATTTAAAAAAAGAAAAAGAGGTTTCTGGGCTACATGCTGCTTCGATAAAACCATAGACCCACTATTTCTGAGAGTTGATCGCTCCCAGAACTAGCTAAAAACGTACCACCGCCATGTTGGAAAGCTAAAGTGGGCGGAGCCAGCAGCCACAGCTCCGTTTCAGTCTTAAAATGCTGCAGTTTAAAACAATAGGTTCACAATAAGACTGATTCAGATGAAATAGTTTACAATATATGTAAAAATTTACATAGACATACAGTTACATAAACAAATAGATAGTTTTTAAAAATAAAGTCTTTAAAATAAGCCACATAAAGATGGCTATCACACACAAAATCTGGATTATGTTCTCTTTGATAGTCGTAACTAAAGATAAACATTTGATTGTAAAAGCTGTTGAGTAATGCCAAAATATAAATTTTAAAGGTACCTTGACTTCAAAATTTAGATATAAGGATATGTTGCTTTGGAAAAGAAGTTCTGCTTTTGTTTCCACAGAAAGCCAGAGGCTATAGATTTGTTCCAGATTAAGATACATCAGTTTTGACCAGCCAAGACCACCTGAAAGGTCTCCAATGACACCAAGGCCCAGATGATCCAACATCCAGAACCGTCTCAAGGCAACTGGCTCAGACGATACACCCTCACGGACTACTCCATAATCCTAAAATGTTCTTTGTGTCCCCATAAGGTACAGCGCCCCCCTCCAGCAGGAAGTAGTAAGAGAATCTATGCCCAAATTCCCAAATATACCAAGCTGGCTTTGGAGATGGAATGGGCTCACTCCCTCTCTAAATCCAGACATATTTCTAAAATAAAAGGTTAAAAGATTCTTTTGTCCCATATCAGAAGAGCCCTCTGGTATGGGACAGAGAAAAACCAATATTTTTATTTAAAACAGGTTAGTTATAAATGTGATCTCTTTCTAAAAAAGAAAAGGGGATATGATATATATAGGATATAGAGATGATAGGATAAAAGGATAGATTAATGAATCTACTTTTAAAAAAACAACAACTTGTTTAAAATGTTTTACATTGGTATAGATTTTAGTTTATGTTTAAAATGTTTTACATTGGTATAAATTTTAGTTTATTGATACAAACTTAAAGTTGATTTTGTTATACTGTGTGTATTTTTCTACTTTTGTTTGAGGTATTATGTTTACGTAACTCGTTTGAAATTGTAATGGATAATTAAGAAATAGATTAATAATTAGTCATCTATGATAATCATATTTGTAGCCATGTTAGTTAAGTCTTCTAGGTATACATAGATATATTTCAGATAGATAGGTAATCTTCAAATACTTCAAAGACCTACAGAATATGGCATTTAAAATGTTTTTAAAATTTAGACATTCTGGACAGTGAGACAAGTCTGCTCCTGGCAACACTGGATTTACTTCAGAGGAGGATGGGCATCGAAGACACTCCATATGGAGTTTATCTTTACCTTGGCAAAAATAGCCATTTGGGCAAGAAACTGTTCTTGCCTGGACTGCTTGATTGACTGGACATGCAGGACCCATGGGAAGGTGACCACTGAACTTTGCTTGACAAAATGGTTTCAGGTTCCTGCTTTGCAGAGGAAACTGCCAGACATTCTACAGGACACATAAAAAATGACTTAGAGACTCTAGGCCTGTGAGTTGAAAACACATGCCCCAACTTTACAAGAGAACTTTGGATGACTGTCCAGGCTGTCAGTTGTCTCTGTCTACTCTTGCAAGATTCCCGAAAGTTGCTTACATCCATCTACCATTTCTCAGGTACCATTATATTCCTTCTGAGGTCTTTGATGTGGTTGAAGACTAGATAGTTGTAATTTCCTCAGTTATGATAAAAGATAAGTTAGATATAAAACCTTAAACTCACAAATATAAAATAGATAGGATATCTTCTTTAATATTGTAACTGTAATTCTTGCTCGATAATTGTTTTGTTATATGTAATTTTACTATGTTAAAGTGAAAGCCTTCCTTTTTGAAAAAAAGGGGGGGCTGGGCGGTGGTGGCGCACGCCTTTAATCCCAGCACTCGGGAGGCAGAGCCAGGCAGATATCTGTGAGTTCGAGGCCAGCCTGGGCTACCAAGTGAGTTCCAGGAAAGGCACAAAGCTACACAGAGAAACCCTGTCTCGAAAAAAAAAAGGGGGGGGGAGTGCTGTGGGATGTTATGTATGGCAAATGTGTTGCTAATAAAACACTGATTGGCCAGTGGCTAAGCAGGAAGTATAGGCGGGACTAACAGAGAGAATTAAAAGAACAG
>CABHPQ010148960.1:0-40542 GCA_902168405.1 Peromyscus aztecus | reverse complement strand
TTTAACTAGAGCAATAAGACAACTAAAGGAGAGCAAGGGGATATAAATTGGAAAAGAAAAAGTCAAAATATCACTATTTGCAATGATATGATAGTATATATAAGCAAGCCAAATATTCTACCAGGGAACTCCTACAGCTGATAAACACCTTCAGTGAAGTGGCTGGATGCAAAATTAACTAAAAGAAAAAATCAGTAGCCCCTGCTGTCAGGGACCATGTCTGGGTCCATGGTGCTGCTGCTGCCTGGGTCTATGTTAATGTCCATGGCCTGTTTTGCCACCAAATGCGACAGGAATACCCAGGATCTGGGCTGCCACCTGTGGCCATGTTGGTGTCCTAGGACTGTGACTGCTGGGGCCATACAGACCTGAATGACATACACTGCCAACCAGGGCCATAGTGCTGTACAGGCCAAGCTATGGCCAGGGTCATGTCTGGATGTGTGGTCCTGCCGAAGTCAGACTGTGCACTGATGTCCAAGGCTCATTTTGCTATTGAGAGCCATTTGGATGTCTATGATCTAGGCTTCCTCCTGAGGCCAGGTTGATGTTCCAGGGCCAGATAACCAATGGGTCCATGACGATCTGAATGATCCGCACTGCCAAACAGGTGACATCCTGGTCTGGGCTGACAAGAACCATGTCTGGATGAAGCATTTATCTAATTATTCTTTTATCAGTAAAAACTCAAGAGTCAAATATCAAAGTAAAAACCTGATTGATCAGAGAAGTGGTGGAGAAGAAATCAGTGACCTCCTCTATCTCTCTGCTTCCTCAATCAAAAAGGCCCAAGAATCTTTCTAAGCCCAAACCCACTACTTCCTGTGTCTCTCTGTGTGTCCTGGGTCCTCCAAAACCTCTATGGCTAATTTGGTCAGCTAGTAGCTATCTCTGCCCTCTGATTCAAGATAAACTTTATTGGCAGTCTTAGAAGTGTCAGAGTGCAATCAAAATATCTCAAAATATCTGGGTCCATGGTCTAATCACAGTCTGGGTCTGTGTTGACATCCATGGTCCACATTGTCCCCAAGGGCCACACAGATGTCCAGGGTCTGGGCTGCCACCTAGGGCCAAGTTGGTGTCCAAGGGCTGTGCCATTGCCAGGGCCATACAGATCTGAGTAACCTGTGCTGCCACCAAGTGCCATGGTGCTATCCAGGCCTGTTGCCAAAGGTCATGTCTGGGCCTGTGGCCTTGCCACTGCCTCAGTCTGTGTTGACATCCATGGCTCCTGTTACCATCAAAGACAGTCAGGATAGGTCTGCAAAGTTGGCCCTGCCCTCAATGGTTGCAGCACTAGGGAGAACTGGCCCTGTCCCTCACCAACTGCAGCACTGGGGAGAGCTGGCCCTTCATCTTCCCTGGGCAGCACTGTAGAGCTCAAGCCATTAGTGGGGATGTAGGTGAGCCAGCCCAGAAGGCACAAGAGTGGGAGAGCTAGCTCCATTATCTGTTTGTCACTCAGTGGCACAGGAAATGGAGAGATACCACCCTCACCCATCACCACCCTACTGCAGATGGGAAAGCTGGTCCCTGAACTGTGAGAGTGGGAAAGCTGGCTCTGCCCCACGAAGGCTGCAGCACTAGATGGAGTAGGTCTTGCACCTTACCAGAGCAGCACAATAAAGCTGACTGTTTTGATGGGGGCACAGGTGATCTGGCCCCACCCCTCATCTGCTTTATGGTGGAGTGGGCAAGGGAGAAATTCCCTCCCCCATTCCCTGCCCCTTGCCACCTGTGGTGGATGGGAGAGCTATCCTTGAGATCATGAGAATGGGAGAACTGACCCTGACCCTCATCAGCTGCAGCACTTGCACTCAGGGGGTCCTATATTGTACCCTGCCAACAGAGTAGAGCTGGCCCTGTTGGTAGGGGTTAGCCAGCACTGAGGGCCTGAAAGCAGGAGACCTGACACCCCCCTTGTCTGTCATGTGGTAGCATGGGTGAGAGAAAGATGCCCTCCCCACCTTGCCCCTTGGCACCTGTGGCAGGTAGGAGAGTTGGCCTCTGGGGCATGAAAGCCGAAGAGATGGCCCTGCACCTCACCAACTGCAGCACTCAAGAGAGCAGGAGCAGGCCTGGCACCTTGCCTGGGCAAAATAGTAGAGCTGACCCTGGTGGTGTGGTGGTGGGTGAGCCAGCCCCTCTGATGGTAACAATGAAGGAAAGCTGGTAGGCTGATCAATACTGAGAGTATGGCAGAAACTGGAGGCCTTGAACCAGACCGATGACTCTTGGCATAAACACACACAGGTTGATCAATGGAGTGGAATAGAATACTCATACATAAATCTACACACCTATGGACAGTTGATTTTTGACAAAGAACCCAAAAATATACAATGGAAAGGGGGAAAGCATCTTCAACAAATGGTGCTGGTCTAACTGGATGTTAGCATGTGGAAGAATGCAAATAGATCCATATCTATCACCCTGTACAATCCTCAAGTTCAAGTGGCTCAAAGGCTTCAACCTAACACCAGATACACTAAATCTGATAGAAGAGAAAGTGGATAGCATTGAACACATTGGCACAGGAGACAACTTCCTGAATAGAACACCAATAGCACAGGCACTAAGATCAACAATTAATAAATGGAACCTCATAAAACTGAAAAGCTTCTGTAAGGCAAAGGACATCATCAAAAGAACAAACCAGCAGCTGACAGGATGGGAAAAGATCTTCACCAACCCCACATCTGACAGAGGGGTGACATCCAAATTATATAAAGAACTCAAGAAAATAGACATAAAAAATCCAATTTAAAAAATGGGCTACAGAGAATTCTCAACAGCGGAATCTCAAATGGCCAAGAAGCGCTTAAAGAAATGTTCAACACCCTTAGCCATCAGTCAAACGAAAATCAAAATGACACTGAGATTCCATCTTATACCTGTCAAATGATTGAGTTCAAAAACACAAGTGACAGCTCATGCTGGAGAGGAGGTGGAGCAAGGTGAACACTCCTCCATTGCTGGTGGAAGTGCAAACTTGTACAGCCACTTTGGAAATAAATGTGGCAGTTTCTCAGAAATTGGGACTCAATTTACCTCAAGATCCAGCTACACCACTCCTGAGCATATACCCAAAGGAAGCTCCATTCTATCACAAGGACACTTGCTCAGTTATGTTCATAGCAGGTCAGAAATACAAGGGCCATACCTAAACATAATAAAGGCAATATACAGTGAACTTATAGCCAATGTCAAATTAATACCCAGAAACTGGAAACAACCTAGATGACCCTCAACTGAAGAATGGATAAAGAAAATGTGGTACATTTAAACAAGGGAGTATTACTCAGTTGTTAAGAAACAATGATATCAGAAAATTAGCTAGCAAATGAATAGAACTAAAAAAGATCATCATAAGTGTTGTAACCCAGACCCAGAAAGACAAACATGCTATGTATTCACTTATAAGCGGATATTAGCAGTAAAGTAAAGAATAATGATGCTACAATCTACAGACCCAGAGAAGCTAAGTAACAAGAAGGGTTCAAGGGGGCACACACGAGTATCACTTCAAAGGGGAAATAGAATAGACTTCACTGGTGGATAGGGTAAGAGGTCTAAATGGGGGAACTGGGGATGGGAACAGGAGGGATCAGGTGAGGAGAGGATGGAGGGAGACAGTAGCGGGAGAGACAACTGGAACTGGTGAGTATCTCTGGGAAGAGCTAGAAACCTAGTACAATGGAAACTCCCAGGAATCTCTGACCCTAGCTAAGACTCCTAACTATGGTGGTTATAGAGTATGAAAGTGCCATCTCCTGTAAACAGAAAAGACTTCCAGTGAAGGGATTGGGACACCAACCCAGCAACAAAACTTTCAACTTACAATTTGTCTTGCCTACAGGATGTGCTGGGGTAAACACACACAGAAATTGTGGGAATAGCCAACCAATGACTGATCCTCCTTGAGACCCATAACCTGAGAGGGAGCTCACCCCTGACACTGCCTGGAGGGCCAGAACCCACATGTAGGATGGCCCAGAGACCTAGGATAAAACCAAACATGGCTGGCAAAAAAGTCAATAAAATGATTCCCAATGATATTCTGCTATACTTATAGATTGCTGCCTAATTATTGCTAGCCTAATTATTATCAGAGAGGTTTCATCTAACAACTGATGGAAAAAGAGGTAGAGATCCACAGCCAGACATTAGGCAGAGCTCTGGCAACACTGCAGATGGGGAGGAAGGATTGTAGAAGCCAGAGGGGTCAAGGATACCACAAGAAAACCCACAGAATCAACTAACCTGGGCCCATAAGGGCTCACAGAGACTGAACCAATAACCAGGGAGCCTGCATGGAACTGATGTAGGCCCTCTACAAATATTTTATAGTTGTGTAGCTTGGTTTTCTTGTGAGATTCCTAACAGTGGGAGCTGAGGCTGTTGCCTGCTTTGGGGACCTTTTCCTCCTACTGGATTGCCTCATCCAGCCTTAATAGGAGAGGATGTACCTGGTCTCACTGTAACTAGATATGCCATGGCCAATTGATATCCATGTGATGCCTGCCCTTTTCTGAAAAGAAATGGAGAAGGAGGAGTAGGTGAGAGAAGGAGATGGAAGGTGGGGGTAGGAACTGGGAGAAGAGGAGAGAGGGGAATTTGACTTTATAATATAAAAACAAAACATAAATAAATAAATAACAAAAAGAAGAAAAGAAAAATGGTGAAGTTGTTGAAGTCATTTTATAGGGACAGGTAACTAGTTTTATTCTTCTACAATTTGACTATCACAATTTGTTTAACACGCTGTCTTTTCTCTGAAGTATGCTTGACCTCTTTGTCAAAAATCAAATGGCTGTAAGATCATGATATTATTTGGGTCCTCAATTCTATTCCACTAATAAATGTGTCTGTTCTTATATGAGTACCATGTTGTTTTTGTCAGTTTGTTTGTTTGTTTTACTGTAGCTCTATAAGGTAATATGGGAGGGTAATACTTCCAGAAGTTTCTACATTGGTGAGGATTCTTTTGTCTATCATAGGTCTCTTGTGTTTCCATATGAAATTTAAGATTGCTTTTTCCATTTCTAGGAAAAAAATGCATTGGAATTTTGGTAATGATTGCACTGAATTTGTGAATTATTTTTTGGTAGGATGGTTATTTTCAAGGTATTAATCCTACCAATTAATGAGTAAGGGGATCCTGAGAGCTTCAGCAATAACTGCCCTGGCATAGATGGTGCAATAGTGGCAAGAATGTCACAGAAGTAACCAACCACTTTCCATTTTATTCAAGGCTCTCTCTACAGGATGAAACCCATACTTGGCATAATTATTGTGGCCAATAACCTATTGGTAAACAGGTCATAGGCCCTAGGGGAGGAGAATGTTAAACCAACTTCTAATAACTTATGGTTATACCCATAGATTAATGCATCTCTCAACCTCCATCAGAGAAGTTTTCTTTATATAGTAGATGATAATTAACAGAGAGACTTGCAATGGATCAAGGTATAGAGAAGAAGATATTGCAAAAATTCTTAGCCCTAAATGGGATGTCTCTATCACACTCCCTCCTCGAAAGACTAATTGGTCATTGTGGGATAGGAGGAAAATTGTAGGAGCTAAAGATGATGAATGACTATAAGGAAATTGTTTCTGAACACAACAAGACAGTTGAACATATGAACTAATAATAGTTGTGACAAAGTGTACAAGATATGCAATCTCAAACTAAACAAAATTCGAGCATGGAAAGCAAGGGTGGACATGTAACAAGTCTTTTTCTGTCCCACCAGCCAGCTTCCAAAAAAATCACATGGAGACTTTTTATTAATTATGAAATCTCAGCCTGTAGCTTAGGCTTGTTCTTAACTAGCTCTTAATACTTAAATCAATCCATTTATATTAATCTATGATCTATCACATGGCATTACCTCTCTTCCATCTTGTACCTCATATTTCCTCTCCATGTCTCCTGATGTCTTTCATGTGCCTAGATTCCTCTTCCTCTTTCTCTCTCTGCCTGGAAGTCCTGCCTATTCCTCTTGCCTAGCTATTGGTCATTCAGCTTTCTATTACATCAGTCATAGCAATGCACTTTCACACAGTGTACAAATATCCCACAACATTTCCCCATTTTTGTTTAAAGAAAATGAATGGTTTTAACCCTAAAATAGTAAAACTATGTACAATGAGAACAATTATCAGAGGGACTGAAGAGAGTGGTTAAGAGCAGTAGCTGCTCTTCCGGAGGACCCGGATTAAGTCTCCAGCCACACATGGCACCTCACATCTGTCTGTAACTCCAGTTCCAGAAGTTCAATCCCCAGCATCCACATGGCAGCTCACAACTGTCTGAAACTCCAGTTCCTGGAATCTGGCATCCTCACACAGACATACATGCAGGCAAAACACCAATACACATAAAAATAAATTATTTTTTTTAAAAAAGAACAATTACCAGATAGGAATTGCTTTCCAATGGCAGTCTATCTATATTTGACAAATTTGGAGAAATTACTCCATTACCTATCCTATCTCATTGAGTCCAAATTTTATACCTAAGCCACTTTCTATTATAACTTGTACTACCATCCTAAAAATATCTTTTTAAACCTAAAAACATCTTCTTAGATAAAAAACTTAAGCTTTTGTTTCTTGTAAGTTTTCTTTCTGAATTTGGTAACAAGGAAAATTGTATACTATCTAGTATTTAATATCATCGGAGATCCAAGAAGGGTATATTACCTGATTAAACAGGAAGTACAGAGCAAGCAATTCCAAAACTATAGAATTAACAGAAACAGTTGGCTGCCTGGACAATCAACCAAGGTTCTTCTGCATTCATCTTTGGCCGACAGGCCTAGAATTTCTGACAGTCTTTTTTGTGAAGCAGGCATTTGCCTGCTTTTATATTCTGCGTGTCCAATTTGGACAGCATACTGTCAGCAGTCAGGACAAGGACAGTTTTTTGCCCAGGGGCTAACTTTGCCACAATAAAAGCAAACTCATTATGAAGTACCTCTATGACCATCATCCTTTTCTGAAGTAAATTGGTGCTGCCGGGAGCAAATGTGTCTCACTAAAATGAAAAGCCTTATATTACTCAAACACTTTAAATGTCATATTCTGTAGGTCTTTAAAGTATTTGAAGATCATTTATCTATTAAAAATATATCTGTTTGACCCTGAAAACATACCAAACATGACTATAAGTGTGATTGTTATAGATGACTAACTAGTAACCTGTCATTTTTTGTTATCCTAAATAGCTCTCAAGGACTAGAACTTTATACTACATTTTAAAATGGGCTGCATAGGTATAATATCTTAAAAATAGTACAAACATATATAGAGTATAACAAAAATAACCTTAATTTTGTATCAATATACAAGAACACCTTAAACAACAGTAGAAACATATAAAGCATTTTATAACAAAAATAACCTTAAATTTGTATCAATATAAACAAATCCATATCAATGTAAAATATCTGACACTAGTGGTTGTTCAAAGGTAGACTTAACAATTTTCTATACCATGTCCCCCTTTCAAAAAGAGATCCTTGAATCTAATAATTGTTTAGATTTTTTTTCCTGACCATAACCAAAAACAACTTGTAACCACCTCCCCTAAAGGATGGCAAACATTCATAACTCACTGAATGACCAAAAACCACCACCACCACCCACTTCTTGGGAATGTGGACTTCATGTTCTTTAGAATGCATCCTGTTGTCTGGGAGACCCTGAGAAAATTGGAACAGTGGTCAAGTCCTGGGAGAGCTAGCTATATTACTTTTTGTTTAGTCTCTGTGTGATGGGAAAGTGCAGGGTTTATCTGAGGTCCTGGCTGGAGAAGTTTGTGAGGTTGGACCATCTCAGCTAGCAGCTTTGAAGCTGTATTGGATGCAGAATTTTGAGGAAACTGCAACAGAGGCATTTTGAGACTGGATCACCTTTTTATTTCTGAAAACACAAACTTTTAAAGGTAACATATATCTCTGTATTAACACAAGTATGGAATATGTGATGTGCACAAATCAGTTAAAGGTGATTTTGTTTTGTTTTGTTTTATATTTGAGCAGGTAAAGGGCATCTGTTAACTTTCAGTTTATTTGGACTGTATAACCAAACCTCTATCCATGCCATGTGAAAGGATGGTACGTAATAATAAGTGATGAGGACTCTGTAGCCAGCAAGATTTATCATGTCTCATCCAGTTTCAGAGCTGTTCCCAAGTTGAGGGATGAGCATATATGTCACCTGTCTTGTAGTTTTTCTTTTTTCCCCTCTATGTCTATAGCCAAGATTTTGAGGAGATCTCCCCCAATCAAATCTGATCTTCATTAATTTTGAAGAGAACCATAACTTGTTGTTTACTGTGAAAATAAAGACATAACTTCTCTCCCAATGCAACATATTTTCTGACTTCTATTTTGAAATTAAGACATTTTAAAAATATGTAGGTTGGTTTAATTTAGCAATTTCCATAATCCAATGTCTCTCAGCAGCTATTATATTTTGTACATTAGCATTTAGAAAATTCAAAGACAACAAAGCACCATACAGGACCCAGACACCCTGTGTATTTCTCATGTTTATGTGGCATATATATACATATATATTTTATATTACTTTACTTTCTCTTTAAAGACTTTACTATTATTTTAAACTATTTTTCTATGACTGTCTACACCCAGTTTTTACTTTATCTCTCTAAAGGTTATTTCCATCTGTACTGCTTTGCTGAGTGTCTGCAGTGTTCTCTGACCACAAGACAAAACTTTAAAGGCCACACCATCCACCACATGGCTCTGGCAGCTGGCTCCACTCCCCTCAGTTCCCTGAGAGCCTAGCCTCATCCCAGTGCCTTTACCAATCCAATTCTGGGAAGCTGCTGTGTCCATGATGCAGCAGGCATTTTTACCTAGCACACCAGCTGCTCAAGTGCTCTGCTGCACAGCAAGGCTTCTTAAAAGAGCTTTGTCTCTATACACCAAGCCAACCCATGAGACCACTTTGTCAGTGCCAATGTGAATATCTGAGCCTCCACGTTGGATGCCATATGTAACTATTCTTTTTCTGTCCCTCCAATCAGCTCTCAAACAATGACATGAGACTTATTACTTATGAAACTTAGGCTTGTTCCTAACTAGCTCTTATAACTCAAATCAACCCATTTATATTAATCTATGTTCTAGCACATGGTGTTACCTCTCTTCCATCTTGCACCTCCTGTTGTCTTTCCATGTCTCCTGCTATCTCTTGTACACTCAGATTCCTTCTATTCTTTCTCTTTTGGCCTGGAAATCCTGCCTATACCTCCTGCCTAGATACTGGCCATTCAGCCTTTTATTACACCAATCACAGCAATGTATCACAAATATCCCACAATGTGGACACAAGGTTTCACCCCTAGCTGAGGAAATGTAGGCCGTTGATAGACGGTAGGAGGAGAGTCAGTTTTCTTTAAGGCTGTAGCCCCTAGTAGGTCTGCCACTCCCCAATAGAAGGCCACACATCAAAGAGTACATGGAAAGCACAAATTGGACTTGGGTTTAAAAATAATAGGACATGAAGCTGGGTAGGTAGCTAAGGAGATAGATTTGGAAGGAACTGGAGATTGGTGAATATGATCAAAACACCTTGCATAAAATTTTAAACTCATAAAAACAAAGAATCTAGAGGAATGTGTTAAAGTAGGAAACTAGCAAGTAATATAACCCCAGAATGATTGGAAATATCTTGAGGTTTTTACTAATTCTTCATTTTTCAGAGGAAATATGCTAAAACTCTGTCAGTAAAAAGTCAGAACTAGGATATCCATCCATTCATACAAATTTTCTGTGCATTTAACATTCATTTTCAATTAATTAGAACTTACTGTGTTATGATACCCCACTACTCATAAGGGATGTATATATACACGGGACATGATGCTTTCTCAAGCAGTCTCCTGTATACTAGGAAGAGATACAATCAATAGACTGAAATATAGTGTTATATGTTAAAATAAGATTGTCTATGATTAGAAACACCAACAGTGAAGCTCTAAGATTGTTCTTGTGAAGAAAGAGTAGTAACGCATGGAATAAATCTCAACATAACAAAGGCAAATTATAGCAAGCCCATAGGCAACATCAAACTAAGTGGAGAGAAACTGAAAGTATTTCCACTGAACTCAGAAACAAGACAAAGATGTCTATTCCCTCTATACATAATTAATATATAGCACATGTGGCAATTTTTAAGTGTTCTGGTAATAGACAATGGGAATGAGCCACTGGATAAAGTCTTATAAAGAGTCAAAAGTTCTGAGAATTAGAGTTCCCCCAAATTTTCTCCATCCAAGGTGAAAAAGGATACATAATATGGGCAAATCTGAGATGACATTTGCATCTGGACTGAAAGAGAAAGGAGATAAAGGAGTTGATCTCTTTCAGATCAGTCTCTGTGTTTAATTTCTGCTTCTCTCTCTTTCTATTCCAGAAGTTCCTATCAGCCCTAAGATGGGTAAAAGTGAATTTATTCTATTTTCCTTAATGTAACATTTAGTAAGAGCCCATACATCTAGATCCTTTAAGTGGAAGGAGAAAAGGAAGGAAGAGAAGGAGAGAAGAGAGAAAGGGAGCATCTGAGATAGGCTTGACTTCTAGAGACAAGGAAGGACAACATTGTCTGAAGCAGGATCTTGGACTTGGCTTCCTGTACTTTCATAACACAATGATTCCACAAGCCTTTCAAAGACCAGGCACAAAGCCAGTACTTCAAGGAAGTTTTCCAGTGAGTTGTTTTGGTGAGTCAGGTCAGACACTGCATCTTTCAGATTCAATCTCTGAAATAAACCGAGGAGAGGTGTTGTCTATACACTTGACATAAAGAAAATCTGCTTCACAAGGAGAAACGGTCATTTTCAAAGTAGCCATCTTGTCACACCTTTTAATTTATATACATAGCTATTTTACCCAAAAGGCTTTCTTCTAAAAGAAAAAAAAAAGGAAGATACATGAGGAAAAAAATATATGATAATCTCAACAGTAAAAGAAATAATTAAAATACCAATGTTCACATTTTATAAATGCAGAAATAGGATGTGCTGGTTTTCCTCATTTCTGATACTTGAGGATATGTTAGAAATCTGGACAATGAGATGCAATTCAACAATGGACAGTGAGTTCAGCTGTCGGCTCAAGATGCATTGCCTTCAACAATAGTAAATGAGTTTCCTTGTTTGCTACTTAGCATTCTGTTCTCATTTCAAAACAAAAACACAAGAATAAAGAACTTGTTGAAAAAGAAAAATGAGAAAAGGACTAGTTACACTTTAATTAGTCATTAGCACTATTTCATTTCAAGGACAAGTCCCTGAAATTGATTATTGATCTTTGTCCCTCACCTTGATTGTCAAAATATTCTTTAACATGAGTAGGACCTCTTCCCAGAAAAAACTGCACAAATCAAAAATGTATCTATACATAATGACTTTGATGGCGAGGTGTGAGTCTTCATCTTCATAATCTGGCCATCTGGTCTCCCTATTAGTGGGCCACTAGGCCCAATTCTGTTTCCCACGTTACCTGGAGTGAAACTGAACAGCCCGCAGAATCTGGAAGTGACAAAAGTAATACCAGAATGCACTATTCGTGACTCACTTGGGCAGAGGCAGTAGGTTCAAAGAGACTATGAAAATATTTTTATAGGAATAGAAATAAAATGCCTCTTTGTTTAATCTTTTGTAAAGATTTAAAACTAAACAGAAAACTAACTTTTTGACTGAAGTCTAATCCTTCAGTCTCAAAGGTAAGAAAAAAGATAAGAAATCACTATTCCAGCTCAAAGAAGCCCCATTGAAAATTCAAGGTGAAAAGCAAATAAAGCCAGGAGTGTAAAGACAATGACTAAACATTTTGCCAAATTCCCCCATGTCCTCTGAAGTTTTCTGATATCATGTAGATATTACATAAAAGACTCCTCTCCTTTAACTTGGATTTTTTTATGTAGATGTTAATTTATTCCTCTTAGCCCTTCTCCTAGGTATCATGTAAAATAACTTCCCTTATATATAGCTCAGCTCCCTTGTGAATTATAAGTTGACCCTTTAGATTTTCTTTCTACAGCTATGAATTTACAGATAACAAGGCATTTTCCAAAATCTTATTGACAGAAGCAAGACGGCCATTGTTCACAACTATTCCCAAGACTTAACTCCTTTCAGAACAAGCTGCGTAGTACCTGCTGGATTCAACTGTGTCAATGAAATATGTCCTTCAACTCACACTCTTAGATGAGGTGCGAATTTACATTCTTCACTGCAAGATAAATTAGCTGCCCAGTGATACTGACTTGCCAGTACTTAAGATCATAGATCTAGTGAGATGAAGTAAAAGGAGAACAGAACAGAAACCCACTCAGAGTGACTATTTAGGGTCGGTGGCTATGACTGCATGAGGTTTCGAGGAAAGAAAAGAACATAGGGAAAAAGAAATAATAATGCACAAACAAGCAGGTGCCTTTAAAGAGAAAGTTATGGCTTCCAAGATGGTATCCTGGATCTTTTGATTATCTTTGAGATGTGAATCTTGGGTTTCTATCAGACAATTCTGTAATTCTTAAAAGCATTTTTTTTTATGGTTAGAAATTAAGTATCCCCAAAAGCTCATAGATGGGAAATGTTGAGCCAGGTGGTGGCACAATTGCCAGGAGATTGGATCATGAAGCCTTTGATCTCCTCAATGGATGAGCTGATTATGAATGGACTATGAGGAGATAGGGTCTACTGGAGGAAGCAGGTCCCTGGAGTCTTTGTAGGGTCTGTCTTGTCTCTGCACCTTTGTGTTTTCTCTCTGCTTCCTGATCACCATGGGAAAATCACTCTTTTTCCTTCATATCCCCACCATGATCTTTCTGCCTTGTCACAAGCTAAAGGCAACGCAGTCACATACCAATGGCCTGAAACATCTAAAACTAGGAGCCAAATAAACTTGCTCTTTTAAGTTGATTTGCTCAGGTGTTTTGTCACAGTGATGGGTCTAAACTAGCGCAGAACCATACTGTCATCACCCAATACCAATATCCTCATAGCTCCTACATGGTCTCAATCTGTACAGACACCAGCATCTTCCTCCCTCCCACTGCTCCAGAAACTAACCATTGAAAAGACACAAGTACTTCGTCCCTTTGCTTCCTATATCAACCCTAATAAAAGCATTTCCTTTTAAGAAAATGGCAGCATGAAAGGACCCCCATGTCCATGGATCTTATTGAAATCACAAAATACTTTGTTTTTAACATAATTCTTAGCAATAATTTTCTAAGCAATTAAAATCAAGATAAGGTTCTGCTTCAATAGTAAAGCCAGATGGGGCCCATAATTGTTCCTTTAAAATACATTTTTAATTGGGCTCTGTTAATCTACTTATCACAGTGCCTCTGCTCAAGTCTTAAGGCAGGGAAGCTAATACTTTGCTGAAGCCCCTCTAGAAGAAATTTCAGGCAAAATGATGTCAGAGTACTAAAAAAATGTCAATTCTTTAGATTGTGTGAAATGAAAAGAAATGAGGGGGTGGTAAAGGTTGGCTTTTAGGGTAGAAAACCACAAATGCAGTCAGAAAGAAATGGAGTATTCTAATATGTGACAAGTGGCATTATGCTTTTTATATTAGCTATTAACTGCTGAGACTCATTAGGCATAGTGTGCAAGAGGCAGTAATTGAATGTTCGAATACTCAGCAGTGCCACGATGGGATGCCTATTTCTAGCGCCCACTGTAATTATGAATCATCCTCAGTATATGGGACTTATAGAAGAAATGCTGTCCTTGAAACAAGCTTGAGCTGTTCAAAGTGGTTCTCACCTTGTTTTCAAATATGCTTTTTAATTGAAAGAATGATATCATCTTCCCCCTCCTTTTGCTATCTCCAGCTCCTCCCAGCTACCTTTTCCTAAACTCCTCCCATAACCCCTACTCTCAGGTTTACAGTCTCCCCCTTTACTCTAGATTATCATTGTTACATAATTGATATAGATCAACATTTTAATTTATTGACTGAGAAAAGCTCTGGTTTCAGCCTCTTTGGCACTTCTGAATAGAGTAATGGAAAAATCTTCCCAATGAAATTCAAGGAGACAGGAGAAATGAAGGCTTCCTCAATCTCATTTCTTCTCAGTCTTTCTCATTTTTCATTGCAGTGAACACTTCTGTAAGCCACACACTTCTGAAAGGTGTTTTCCAAAGTACTATCCCTTCCTCTGTCATGTAATAAACTGGACATAAAGTTGCTTATTAATCTTTCGGGCCATTTCAGTATCCAGCGCCTGCCAGACTAGCCCTTTTTGTGTACATTTAAATTCAACCTTTGACTTTAATAACCAAAACAAATTTTCCAACTACCTCTTTCACAGAACCACCCCTCCACAAACAGCTTGAAGCAGTTCATCATCAGATTCTGAGTTTTAATTAGAGAAGAGTCCATTATATGCACACAGAACATTGGTGTTTTTGTTCTTATGTGTCCATTAGTTTAGAATGGGCTTGAATAATAAATGCAATGCTCTAATTGAAAACTCTCAATCATGGGTTTCACTCAAAGAAGTATAAGACCTAGCAGAAATCCTAACAGAGAAGACAAACCATGTGTCAATCAACATGTAATGCCTGGAAGACCTGTTCATGTGTGAGTTGTGAAAAAAAACAGCAGGTATGTAAAGGGGGACACAAGCAAAATACTTAGTGTCCTTTGGAAGATTAGTAAAATAACCATTAAAGTAAATGCAAATATTATGTAGTCTCTATTTTCCCACCTTGTCCTTCCCTCTGTCTCACTTCTCATTTCTTCCTGTGTGAATTACAGAAGCCTACGGTAGCTGTAAGTTTCTCCAGTTGTAGTCGGAAGTTTTCCTGTGTCCCACCCAGTCCTGCAGCTGCTCAAGTCTCTCCCACTCTCCTTTCTTCTTCTCTCTCTTTAGTTTAAATGGACCGCCTAATCTTATTCTGCCTCTCTATTGGCCAAACACATATTCACAACGTACAGAAAAACATCCCACAACAGCCTCCTCTCAATCCTCATTTTCTACCACATCTTCCTGTGGACATTTGAAAAAGCAAGGTTATCTACCAGGACCTATTCTCTGATCTCAATTCTCAACACAACCTTACAATACAAATGCTGTGGATTTTGACAGCAAAATCATTATCACTATTATCTCACTTTACTTATATTATGTGAAACCTATGTATACTTAACTTGAAATTGCTACTTGGGTAATATTATTGTATAGAGGCTTCCAGTCTGAGGAAGCAAGACCAGCTGAGAAGTTTGCCAGGTGAGGTTAGCTGTGGCTCGTTCTGTCTCTCTGACCTTCCAGTGTTCACCCCAATACCTGGCTTGGGTTTGATCTTATTAATAAGACTCTTTAAGATTCATGCTACATCTGGCGCCCAACGTTCGTGGTACGAATTCATGAAAAAGCTGTGGCCTTGTGGGCCCCAGCTCAGGCCCGAGCTATACTTGGCCGGTTGTGGTGATGCACGCTGGTTGGATTTACTGAAGGAGGCAGAGGCAGGAGGATCCTGAGTTTGAGGCCAACCTAGGAGAAGCTTCAGCCGGGGCCGAGCCACAAACAGCAGTGGGACCATGGAGGCAGTGGCTACTGCTCGACGTTGCTGGCTCCTTCTCATCGTGTTGGTGACTGTGGTGATGCTGCTACCTGGGACAAAAGGTTTACCGCTGTTTGTTCATAGAAGAATTGCCAGGACTATCGTGTTACAAGAAAGCATTGGCAAAGGTCAGTTTGGAAAAATTTGGCAAGACAAATGGTGGGGAGAAATTGCTGTGAAGATTTTCTCTTCTAGGGAAGAATGTTCATGGTTCTGAGAGACAGACATTTATAAGACTGTGATTACTCCAAACCACAGAGGTGTCACAAAAAAAAAAAAGTCTGCAGGGAACCATGACCACGCCTAACAACGACTTTGAAATCTTCAAAAAGATGGCGGGAGCCCACAATGACGATTCCACATGGACTATGATAAAGCCATTAAGCTGATTAACACCAAGGAAAGATCAACTTTGGACTACAAACTGTTTAGGACAATTTCGAGATGACTAACTGAGATGATCCAGCCTGACAGATTACTCGAGCAAGGACTTATGACAAGCCCTAAACTTTCCTATTATACAGAGACTGGATAAATGATACAGGACTTGACAATTAACCTAAAATTTTTCTTTTCAAGATTCCCTAAAAATATCTTCACCCCTAGAAAGCAAAAAAAAAAGAGAGAGAGAGAGAATAAGATATGAGATAGATCATTGAATCTAGTCTGAGAAAAAAAGATAAAGAAAAATAGGATAAACAGGTAGATCACTGAATCTACACTGAAGAAAAAAGGGGTAGATATAAAAATGACAAAAGGTAGACTACTGAATCTATTATGAAAAGAAAATAGAGAGAATATGGATATGATAAGATAAAAAGGGAGATTATGGAATCTACTTTTAAAAAGGAACTACTTGTTTTAAATAGGATAAGTAATGAAAATTTTTTGTCTGAATTTGTCAAATATTACTGGACTGGACATTGGTTATATATATAATGGAGTTTTTATCTGAATCTGTCAAATGTTTATGGACTAGACATCATTAATGTAATCTTGACTGTGCATATTGTATATACTTATTGGATATAATTTTTCTTGTATTAGTTATAAGCTTTTTTAATTTTAGACAAAAAGAGAGGAAATGTGGTGGTATTGTGTTCCCCAAAATATTGTGTACCTTAATAAACTTATCTGGGGTCAGAGAACAGGACAGTCACAATATTAAACATGAGGATAGGCAGTGGTAGCATATGCCTTTAATCCTAGCATTCCAGAGACAGAAATCCCTCTGGATCTCTGCGAGTTCAAGGCCACATTGGAAACGGCCAGGCGTGGTGACACACGCCTTTAATCCCAGTAAACCAGCCTTTAATCCCAGGGAGTGGTGGCAGAGAGCAGAAAGGTATATAAGGCGTGAGGACCAGAAACTAGAGGCATTTGCCCTGGAGAGGCATTTGCCCTGGAGAGGCATTTGCCCTGGAGAGGCATTTGGCCTGGAGAGGCATTTGGCCTGGTTAAGCATTCAGGCTTCTAGCAGCAGTTCAGCTGAGAGTCATTTGGACATGAGGACATAGAGGCTTCCAGTCTGAGGAAGCAAGACCAGCTGAGGATCCAGCGAGGTGAGATAGCTGTGGCTTATTCTGTCTCTCTGACCTTCCAGTTTTCACCCCAATAACTGGCCTCGGGTTTGTTTTTATTAATAAGAATCTTTTAAGACTCATGCTACATCATAATGGAAAATTCATGGTCTTTCCTGCCAGAAATAACCAGCAGAAATGTCTCCATACATAATTTCCTCCATGTCTCAATTACTTATCCTTCACCCCTTGTCGCAATAACATCCATTTATACTTCACATCTTAGTTCATTTACCACCTCTAGAGAGATGTAGAGAAAAACAATTCTGCTCTTTTTGTGGGGGGCAGTTATTTTCACTTTAAAGGTACTTTTATAAAACACTTTTTGCATTGTGTACTCAACTAGATGATGGTCTCTAATGTCAGAAATCATATACACCTTTCTCACATTACAAGCTCCTACCACAGGATGTGACACATAGTAGGCATCATTTTTTTTCTAATGAACAAAGCAAAGTAGCTAATGAACAAATGAGATAAGATGCATCGCTCAACAGGACAATTTCTCAACCTTATGGTGGTGGAGGTAGTTTTCCCAGGAGCTCACAGCAATCTTAAAATGGGGGGGGGGGCAGGGCTTATGCATGCTATCTACATGTGGAGGTCATGGGACTGCTTGTAGAGGTCAATTCTCTCATTCTACCGTACTGGGCTCCAGAATCAAACTCATTTGACAGCAAGCACCTTTTTACCTTCTGAGCCATTTCACAGGCGCCACACTGCCCATTTCATAAAATTTCTGGAACTTTTATTTTATCTTGTTCCTGTGTTGTAGTCATTTCAGCAGCATGAATCCTGCCTGCCTACAGTCTTGCTCTGCTATCAGAGATCATTAGCACCTATTCAACTGAAAGAAGATTTCAAAGTACATGTGTCATTGAAGGCTGAGTTGCCAGGGTCTGCATCTACTTGATGGAACTTTAGTGAAGATTTGTTTCTTTAGGAATTAAGGCATTTCTTCTTGGTGTGAGAGCAAATTAACAGCCACTATAGAAATGCCAACACCTACAGATGCCTTCCAATTATCTATGAAGCCTGGGTGACAGGAAAGAGTAGCAATCTTTGCTTGAGATGTTGCCTGAGGGAAAAACCTAGACATTTTCAAGTGCACTGAACAAATGAATAAGAGCATCTGAATGAACCACAGCCAGGAAGGGAACTCTCATCATGGTAAGCTCTGCCAGGCTCCATTATTGTTCTCAAGGTGCAAAGAGGCCTGCTACCATATGTCGAAAACTATACAAAAATTATCTAAAGAAATTCTGATCTTTTTTTCATGCATGTGGATTGAATATGTAGTGACTACAGACCAAAGCTGTAACACCAATATGGTTTTGATTTGACACAGAAAATTTTATACTTTACTTCATTCAAAAGTCAGACTGCTTGTCTAATCCCAGTTCTACCACGTACTGGGTGTTTCCAAGGCTATGTGTAATGTTTTCCCTGGGGCATGGATAAATGTCCATTCATAACAGATATGGCATGACTGAGAGACCAGAGGAACAATTCAATCCTAATCTAGAGCAGTGAACCAGTGACCTTATAGGAGTTACTTACAGAAGCATCGGTGAATCAAAGGTGACTGCATCACTGAAAAGTCCACCACAGTACAGGACTTACCAAAGCTACATCTCTAGAGCTCTCTGTATAACTAGCAGGCAGCTTAGTCAATCATGGTTTCTCTCCCTAACTGAGTACTGCCATTATAACCATGGAGAGGGACCTTTTGAGTCTTGTAGCTTGTGGTATATTCCTGAGCCTTTAACATTTTCTTATTTCCTGAGCATTATGGAGCTCTCCTCTCCCTCTGGGAAGGAATGTTTCAATCTGAAAGAAATAGCTATACAACAAATATAAGAAATCTGTGAGTGTTCTTGTAGCTGTGTAATGTTATGCTAATTCATAGCTAAGAAGACCCAGAGATAATCAATGGCCTGCCTGGTAGCACACACTAAATACCCTAAATCTCATAATTTGAATACATAAACCTTCATAGGTGTGATATCTGTAGCCTCCACATTTAGAATATATATATATATATATATACATATATATATATATATATAACTCAGAAGTGTTCTTTACCATATGTCTGGATTAAATGAAGGAATGCAACTTAACTTCACACATGGCATTTGTATGGTTCAAGATGTCTAACTGAAAGGAACTTGGCATATTTTCTATAATAGTGGTAATGGTGACAATTCCAATGGCAGAATAATTCAGTGTGAGCCTTTTTAGCACTTAGGATTTCACTGATGTTTAAGAAACAGCTTCACATACTTACCGCCTCAAGAAATACACACAGGACAGTGATGGACACACATAACAGGGGCACATTTACACCATGTCAAGTCACCAACAGAACCATGGACCACCTACTTACAATGTGTAAACTAATTAAAAATAAGCTTTCTTGTTTATGGGACTGTATTTCACTAGTCTTTCATTATAGCAAACAGTTATCCTATAGTTTCTAAGAGTTTCTGCTTGAGTTCCTGCCCCCAACTTTCCCAATAATGGACTGTGACTTGGAAGTATAAGTCAAATAGTAAATGTTTCCTCCCCAAGTTCCTTTCAGTCGGTGTTTAATCACAACAGAAAGGAAATTGAAACAGTTACCTCATCTATATCCTAATTATCAAAGTATCCTAGGTTTAAAAAGTCTTAGTAGGGCCTTACTATGGGAATCCACTGACATTTGCGTTAAGAAAGGATTTCAGATGGGTACTTAGTACCCAGAGATGAACTCCCAGGTCCCCAAAGAGGCAGCCTCTCTGAGAATTACAAATGTCACAGACCAAGCTACCTACTATGGCTCCCTAGCTTCCTCCCTACAGAAACTAGCTCTGCAGAGGGAGCCCTATGATGTCCCAAAGGGAGAACTGTGAATCCTGTGAGCTTCCTTCCTCCCCAACTTCCTGGACAGATTGTTTCTTGACAAGTCTGACCCAATTTTCCAAGTGTGATTCTATCTCACTGTTTTACAATTTGGTTATTTCTGTTGCATGTACCCCTGGCTTTGGCATGTCAAGCTTTTTATGCCTCTCCATATTTTTGAAGTTTTCTTTATGATAGCACCAGGATCAATACTGACTTTTTTGACATGAGTGAGCCAAAAAAATTAATTAACTGATTTTATACATATATATATATGTACTTTTTTATCTTTCAAAGTACTTTTACTTTTTCAAAATATTTTTATCTTTAAAAAGCTCTGAGTTAGGCAAAATTATTTTGGTATCTTTACCTTATAAATGAGATACTTGAGACATAGTGAAAAAAAAGTATGTTCCCATTTCCATAAGGGATTGGTATGAAGCTAGGTCACTTCTAGCTAATACTAAGCCAAAGCTCTATGTCTTTGGTGCCCTATTGGAAACAACGACAACATAGTCTTGGGCAGAACACTCTTACAGAGGAGATGGTGATGAGTTACAAACGACAGGGGTTTTAAATTTCTATACATTAATAGTCCTTTCTGTGAGTGATTTGTTCAACTTGTGAAGGATCTCCAGGACACAATGTGCATACTTCTTCCAAGACATTACCCCTCTGATGGTTTGAAAGAAAATGGCCCCCAAAGAGAGTAGCACTAATAGGAGGTGTGGCCTTGCTGGAGTAGGCATGGCCTT
This sequence comes from Peromyscus aztecus, assembly GCA_902168405.1. Classification (NCBI taxonomy): domain Eukaryota; kingdom Metazoa; phylum Chordata; class Mammalia; order Rodentia; family Cricetidae; genus Peromyscus; species Peromyscus aztecus. Next base: position 19,705 of record CABHPQ010148960.1, on the reverse strand, counting down.
GTTGGAGGAAGTGAGTCAATGTGGGATTGGGCTTTGAGATCTTTTTGTTCAAGCTACATCTAGTGTTTCAGACAGACCACCTCCTGTTGCCTGTGAGTCAAGATGTAGGACTCTCAGCTCCTGCTCCAGCACCATGTCTTTTTGCATGCCACCATGTCACACCCTAATGATAATGGACTAAACTTCTAAAAATGTAAATGCCACCCCAATTAAATGTTTTTTTCTTTATAAGAGTTGTCGTGGTCATGATGTCTCTTCATGGCAATAGAAACTGTAACTAGGACAACTCCTCGAGTCATTCCCCATTTGCTGAGTTTTATGTTTCCAGTCTTATAAAATCTCCCAAAATATATCTTATCTATTCTTTTTGTTAGTTGTTGATTGAGGCTTTATAGCATATACTTTGGTTTAACCAGTGGTGTTAGAACTTCTCCCTAATTTTTACTTTTTCCAATCGTCTCTTAATACTGCTGCATCCCAACCTTCCTATAAGACAAATCAGTCCTTGGTATTTTCTCTTAGTGAAACATGTTTCCTTTAATTGATTCATCCTTTCCCTGGGTGAATTTCATGTTCTTTGCTTTTCTTGTGAGGTTTTTTATGAGCGGATTCCTGTGCACTTTGGCAGATTCCTTTCTTCCCCTTCTTTGAGTTCATAATTTGTTCTTCTCAAACTTAGCTGTTTAAAGCATCTCTCATGTCTCATTCCATTACTATCTTTCTACCAATGTTCTAAAGCTCAAATATACTTAAAGGTCAAGTGTAAATATTCTAACACATGTGGTAACAGGGAGGAGTGGCTTTATGGCATATGTAGAGCAAAAGGCATTTAAATTTCAAATTGAAAAACTATGTTAAGACCAAACAGAACTGATTTTTCCAGGCAGATGGATTATAGCACTTGACCTTGTGTTATTTCACCTATTACTAACACTAGCATTTCTTTCTACTTTGGCTCATCTACTCTACTCTGATTCTTCAGTATTCAATATGCTCATTGCTTCATCTGACCACAGGCCTCCTCACTTTGGGTGTGTCCTTCCATAAAGTACTCCTACTGGAGGTTTCATCTCCATTACAGTGTAGACCCTTAGAGGGAGATGCTAGCTATCTCTTCTCTACTCTAAACTCCCAGTGTCTTCCACCCGATTGCTATTTGGTGTATATTTAAATGGGTAATCCTAAAAATAAATCTGTTTATGGTGGAATGGGCTTAATGACAATAAATGAATGGCTTGATATAGAGTTCTCAGCCACATACCTGGACTATTTGCACAAATGGAGAATGAGGTTTCTCCATCATTTTCACTCAAGTCTCCTAAAAGGTCTGCTTTCTACAGCTCTTAGTCAAGATTTTCCTTCACATGCTCCATGTTCAATTCCCACTTTGCTGAGTATCAGTTGTGTGAGTTTAAGCAGCAGCAATACCCTTTATTCCTAAAAAAAAAATCACAACTGTGGTTTTGTTTTTCATTGTTTTGTGGGTAATTGATTTTCATTGAATGGTATATAATAGAGAAATGCCACCACATCAGAGTTTCATTTTCAAATAAATGCCACATTATAGAAAGCAATTAAATATGAAGATCATAATCTTTTCATCAGTAACAATCTACATGTATATAACGTAGCAAGTTAGAAAAGATAATGGGATCATAATTGGCTTGGAAAATGAGGTTGAAGGAATAATACCGTGAGATGGGCTTCAGAAGAAATGAAGGAAACACATTTTCAAGGTCACTGGTGCAAAGAAATGAGAAAGTGGCTATCAGAAAGACTGCTAGCAAGCAATGTGCCTTTGGGATCCCAATGACAAAGTGAAATGGAGGCAATAACAACCAACTTACCAATCACATCTAGAAGAAAGAAATGAGGGACTCACTTTTTCCCCTGAAAATCTGGTTGCCTTGTAAGTAATAGGTGCCAAAAAACTAGGCAACCAAAGCTTTATTGGGTAGCAAGGAATCAGAAATAGGAAAGAAGTAAGCTCCCAAGGCAGATCAGTGAAGGGAATAAGGGCATCAAGCTGCTGCATAGTTAGAATGAGATCATTAGAGGAACATGATTATAATCAAGCTACTTCTGTGCATGACACCAAGATCCCACATCTGCCTGAAACTGCAAGCTCTGAAGAGACTGCTGATTGAAATTGGAAAAGTGGTAATAGTACATTGGAGCCAGATAAACAATTATGCTTTGAATTAAGAAATGAGTGTGCCCCAGAATAGAGAGAACACTGTTGTAGAAATGGGTTCAAATGATAATGTCTCCTTTGGCAGCTTGCATACCACCTTCTCCTAATATGAGGGCCATTCCTCAAGAAGGAGGCATCCAGGTCAGTTCCAGACTGATTCTTCTAAGTCCTGTTCCAAAGTATGTGGAACTTCAATAATAAGGCCTTAACTTCAGATTTTCAGAGTCAACTAATGGCAATGAAAAATAGCCTATATTATTTTGGGAGTCTCTAGGACTCCCCTGGCCAACAGCTCAAAGTGAGGTTTCCCATACTTGGCACTGGATGCACCCATGTACTCTCAATATTATATGGGTGCCTAAACAAGAGTAGTTTAACGATATCATCAATTGACATGCCAAAAAGAATAGAGAAAATTCAACATGTTCCCAATCCTAGATGAAGAGTTACAGGCTGTCAATGCCCACTGAGAGAGGGATAGTCAATCTCTTCCAAGGGCAAGCTCCCACATTACAGTTTGATCCCGAGAGGTCAGCCCTGGACACATGTGCATATAAGCAAAGCTAAATGGACTCAGTTGATTGTGTGTGTGTGTGTGTGTGTGTGTGCATGTGTGAATAATAACTAGAGAAGAGGTTATAAATTTAGAAGGAGTTGGAGGGGAGAAGGAGGGACAAGAGTGATGTAGATTAAGTGTTCATGTATGAAGTTCTCAAAAAGACTGTGAGGTTCTGAGGCCATGGATATTGAATAAGAGTCTACAACTACTGTTTTTCTAAACCAACACAGTTCTTAGCTGTATTCTAAATATTTATCCTTATACCAAGAGATAAGTGTAGCTCTCACCCCTAAACAACGGATCTTCTCTGCAAATCAGAAACATTACAGAAAACCACAATCAATAAAAATACAAAGTTGTGGAGCCCACTCCAAAGTGATACATCTACAACCCAACTCCTATTCCCAAAGGCTCAGAAAACATCACAGAAGAGGAGGCAGAAAAGTTGTAAGAACCAGAGGAGTAAGCTGTCTGGTGTGCGATCATGTCTCTTAGAAATGTCCAGGAAGCTACACCCATGAAGTCTCAATACATGGCAAAACAAGATCTGAATAACAATGACACCAACAGACATGCTATGCTGACATGGAAGGTGGACAATTCATGAATTCTCAATACTAGACAAAGAATGACAGACAACTAAGAAATGTTGATGGTGGAAGAAAATAGTCCTCCCCAGGGAAGAGGCCCCCAATTGGTTAGGCAATGTCAAAATCCTGAACTCATATCCATACAAGTAACATTTTACAGACTGGAAAGACTGTATTTATATTTTTATGAGAATGTATGTATGTATGCATGGATGGATGGATGGATGGATGGATGGATGGATGGATGGATGAATGGATGGATGGATGGGTGGATGGATACAATTAAAAAGAGGCCAGGTGGTGGTGGTGCACGCCTTTAATCCCAGCACTTGAGAGGCAGAGCCAGATGGATCTCTGTGAGTTCGAGGCCAGCCTGGTCTACAGAGCGAGATCCAGGACAGGCACCAAAACTACAAGGAGAAACCCTGTCTTGAAAAAAAACCAATAAATAAATAAATAAATAGGTGGATAAATAAATAAATAAATAAATAAATAAAGTGAAAAATAAAATAAATAAATAAAAGGAGGCCAGAGACCATAAATTTGAGAGAGAGCAAGTGGATAGAGGGCTACATGAGAGCAGTTACAGGGGAAAAGTGAAATGGGAAGTGGCATAATTATAATTTAATTTCAAAAAATAGAAATGATTTTAAAATGAAGTAACCCTGGCACAGCACTTTTAACTTCCCAACAAAAGGACACACTTAATGAAGATAAAGAATTTCTTTATAATAATGAAAAACTTCTTGAGTGTTGTTATAAAAGGATATTATTTTTCAGTGATAGTGTCCAAAGACTCTTGTGCTGCTCCCTTACCATCAACAGGAATGACGCCTAAGCCAACATGCACATGTTAAGCTATGAATGATTTGCAACAAAAGTTTTCAAGCAATACTTGCAGAGTATGATTTTTTACAATATTGATCTGACAGGCAAAAAATTTCATGCCAGCCTTGCATTAAAGGAAATTCTGAATGTGGACCATGTTCTAAATGTATGGGTTCTCTTCAACATATTTTGAAGTATACAGTGATATAGATGTCCTGTTAACAGATGCATCACAACCCTTAGTCATTACATCTGCTTAGCTGTATGGTTAAGAAAACATTGGTTCCTCAAGTGAACAGGTCCATGTCTGCTGACCAAATGAAGGAAGAATTATGCAGTAGGAGAGTTTGAAAGGAAGGAATGTTTGGGTTTGAATCCTAACTGCCATTTACTACCTACAGGTGGTATAATCCTACAACCAGTTTTTTAGCTCTCTCAGCTATAAAACAGGAAAATGTCATCTACCTCCCATGTCTTTCTCCGGCTTAAGTTGGGTCGTGTTTGTTACATGTGTATGTGACAATATGCTGTCAACGAGTAAAGCTGCCCTCAAGATGAAAATGGATATGATGGGTGCTGGAAAAAATGTATTAACAAGAAGAATTTATAACTGTAGAAAGTTTTACCAAACTTCAAGCCTTAAAAAAATATGAGTCATACAAACTTTCATAGCCTTGTTTCTTCTGTAATAATTGTGTGCAGTTGGCAAAGATTCTTATCCTGAATGTGAAATTTGGGAAAATCCAAAATGCAGTCTTGAGTTTTTAAAATTTGATCCAGAAGTATAGTGTTAATCTCCTTTAGAAAGTGATTTAATGTACTTAAGCTCAAAGGAAAAGAAGTTTGGACACTAAACTTTTCAGTATGTCCCTGTGGGCCTGGTGCTGGAGGAGTAAGGACACTTTAAGATGTGGGATAAGGCTACTTTAGTTCGATCTATCACTGTCTTCCCCATCTGCTGTGGGATGGTCTGTATGTCAAATACTCTGATTGGTCAATAAATAAAACACTGATTGGCCAGTGGCCAGGTAGGAAGTATAGGCAGGACTAACAGAGAGGAGAATTAAGAGAACTGGAAGTTGAGTGAGGGAGACACTGCCAGCCGCCTCCATGACAAGCAGCATGTGCAGACGCCGGTAAGCCACAAGCCACGTGGCAAGGTATAGATTTATAAAAATGGATTAATTTAAGATATAAGAACAGTTAGCAAGAAGCCTGTCATGGCCATACAGTTTGTAAGCAATATAAGTCTGTGTTTACTTGGTTGGGTCTGAGCGGCTGTGGGACTGGCAGGTGAGAGAGATTTGTCCTGACTGCGGACCAGGCAGGAAAACTCTAGCTACAAATCTTTTCCTCCTTTGAATAAGAACAGTTTCTATTTTTCAGATCTGAATTTAAGCATAAAAACTTCACAGTAGAATTAATCTGATAAAATCAAAGTATTGTGTGTTACTCATGTCATTCTTTTTAACAGAAGGAAGATTACTTAATAATTTTTGCTCTTGGGTTTAATCACCTCTGCAGCAGCATGATACAAAACACAGGATGGGGGGGGGGCGGGGCGGGAGGAGGGAGAACGGGGGAATCTATGACTGATATGTAAAGTTGAATTATGTTGTAAAATAAAATAAAATAAATTATAAAAAAAAACCACAGGACCATATTTAATACTATTTTGTCTTCCTATGTCATTGCCCTATGGTTTCAGGCATACTAATTTGTTGCATCATAATTCATTCTCACATAATACCCCTGTACTGTATTGCTGATCGTGTTGTTTTCTAGAAAAATAACTTAGGTGGCTGCAATACTATCGACTAAGAAGGCGTACTTGTTTTCATTGTTCCTACCAATATTTAAACAACTTTGGCCATGGCAGGGAAGTAAGAACCTTTTCCTCAAAGGGAATGAAACTGAAACTCTGAAGGCTCAAGCAACTCTTCCAAGATTCCACAGGAAGAGTGGGTCTCAAACAAGGGTCTCCAAGCACAGGACAGCATCAACTGTTGCTGCAGGTGATGGTGGTGTGGGATCAGGACCACAATCATGTGTGCATCAGTCTCTGAATCCACATACACCATACCTAACTCCTAAGGATACTTCACTGAATCCGTGGTGTCAGTAGTTGTTCCTCAGCCCTATGAGATGGCATTTTCTTCTGAGAACATTTGAGACTTACAATCCTTCTTCCTACTCCCCGAACAGTAACATTACTATCAGCTTTTCTAATTTTAATTTGTGTTCTATTATGATAATTTCCCTTGTAAATACAAATAAGGGCAGAAAAAAGAATATAGGGATGGGAAGCCCGGTTGAGAAGCGATGCTACTCATGTCCAGCCTTCTGCTTCCACCTCTGGAAAGGCAAGAAACTTGAAGCTTCTAGCACAAAATCACCAACATTAAGACTGTTTTCCCTCCAAAACTAAAGCATTTAAACTTGATCTTTTTGTCTTTATTCCCATGCCTTGAACTTCTTTAGTGTCTGAAACCATGCAGAGACAGTGTGTGATTATTTTAATAGACGGAAGAGTCTGCCTGTTTGGGTAAACTTGAATAAGTCTTCATTTTAATAATAACCACTTTGACCAAGGCAAATATCAACTGATAGAAATAGAATTGATGAAGTTTACTTTGTCAGCAAGAATTAAGAAAGACTCTCAGAGAAGGAAACAGTACTGGAGTAACAAACACAAAGTGTGCTACACAGGTCAAGGAGCGGGAGAGAAGGCTTCTAGCACTGGGTGTAAAAACCTGTCTGTTCACATTAATCTGCTTGGGAATATTCACAAAGGATATTTTCCCTGAAACCTTGAAGCCCAAGGAAGGGGTATTCAAGACTAAGGCATTTTTTTTTCTAGGAGCTAATTAGGAATGGGGGGGAGGTAAAACTATATATTCTCATTTATAAGTGAAAATTTAAAAAAAAAGTTTAGAAGCCGAGACAGAAGGATTTCCATGGTGAGTTCCAAGCTAACTGAGTTAGAGTGAGACTCACTCTCAGAAATGAGCACAAGTTGGCTTGAATGTAGAACAATGACTCTAGAAATTGATAACGGGGGTGGGGAGTTGCAGGCACAATGTATAATCAAAATACATTAAAGAAAAAAATAAAGATAAATATAAGATGGCAAGGTTTGTGTGTTCAGTTAAACCCTATAACTGGCCTGAGTTCCTATTTTAATTTGGGTTTCTATTATCAATTGATAAAACACCATGACCGACCAAAAACAGCTTGGGAAGAAAAGGGGTTACTTGGCTTGTATATCCTGAGTCACTATTCATTCAGGGAAGTCAAGGCAGGAACTCAAACAAGGTAGGAATCTAGAGGGATGAGCTGATGCAGGGGCCTGGTAGAGGGTTGCTTATTGGCTTACTTTTCGTGTCATGCTCAGCCTGCTCTCTTACAGCACCCAGAACCACCAGCTCGGGGTGGCAGCTCCTACATCAATCATTAATGAAGAAAATGCACCATAGTCTTTTCCATGGGCCATCAGGTGGGGTCATTTTCTCTGCTGTGAGTCCCATTTCCAAAATGACTCCAGCTTCTGTTGAGATAGAACTAGCCAACATAGTTCCTAGGCTTCTGCCATAAAGCTATATATGAACACAAAATTAGTATCATGAAATCTTAAACTACTCAACAACAAAGTCAAAATTATTATGGAATTCATTACTTACTTTATTCAAAAGCACAGTTTTTGAAAAATCAGTATTTTTCAAATCCTTATGCACGAGACATAGTCTTTACGATTCTCAACTTCTGACTGAACATTAATAATAACTTTTAAATGCCACATCCTTCCACGGATAAAGTGTGCCATCAGGATGAAACAGAGTGATAGATCCTACCTATATGGTTAGCAAAGACTTCAGAAAGAAACTAGAGGAAACAGGAATCTTGCTTGATTTACTCAATTAATATTTGACACTGATATAATTTGAGTAAAATCATTTTTTTTAATGAACGGAACAAAGACAATGCTTAGATAAAAAGTAAGAGATTATTAGTATGCTAGTATATTTTTTTTTAAATGAAAAGGATTTAGCATTTAAAAGAGAAGATAAGAAAGCACTGCAGATCAACTGAACAGTATGAACAAAAGCTTTGGTTGAAAGAAGAGCAGTCACAAGATATTTCCAAACACAGTGGCCGAGGGAGACAACAGTAAAGGATTCAGCAGAAGAAGCTGACATAGGCAACATCATGGAGAGTCCATTGCACAGGCAGAGTAACAAGCTAAGGTTTGACTTGACAGACATGGGGTCCCAAAAGAGGCTTTTATACAGGGATAACAATCAGATGAGGTCATGACAAGGCGGGAACAATATTTCAAACTCACTCAAACATGGCATGAAAGCCAAAAAGAGGTGAAAGTATTATTGGATAATGATGACCCACAATTCCTGTGCTAGTATATTCCCAACTCACTGTGAGGATAAAAGAAATCCAGAAAACTTCCCCAAAACTAGGGTTCGCTACATGGTAAGATTTAAATTTTAGACTGTTCTTTGCTACAGACTTACCTGAGAGGGTCAAGGTTCAAGACAGATTTGTAAATGTTGGTCTTAATCACCAAATGGCAAATTGCCAGCAGCATTACTGTGGGGCCATGAGGTCCTACACAGTTGAGGAGGCAGAGATTCATGCCACTTTGCTGTCATTTCTCCTGAGAAATATCAATAGAGATTTAGGTACTTTGGTCATAAACACAATAGATTAAACTGACTGGCATACAAGAGAATCTAAGAATGAATTTTTTTCTCTTTTCCCATGACCTATTGTTTTAGTTACTTTCCTGTTGTGATAAAGCATCATGGCCCACAGCAATGTACTGAAGAACAAGTTTATTTTGGCTTATGGATCCAGAGGAATTAGAGTCCATTGTGTCAGGGAGGCAGGCAACAAGTAACAGTCATGGTGTCAGGAGCAGGAAGCTGAGAGCTCACTTTTTCAAACTCAAGAGCAAAGCAGAAATTCTGCATCCTGCACAGCTCCAGGGGATGCCCTTACTGAGGCCTCCAGAAAATGAAGAAAGGACAGACACACAGCCATGCAGAAAAGTTGTCATCAGTTGGACTGATTTTCTGATAGAGAAACTGCAGACCCAGGAAGATCACCTTGTGTTTTATATACAGCTGAACATGGAGGCAGTTATTGAACAGAGTAGAACATGAAGGCAGAATTATTGCATAAAGATAAACAAGGAGGCAGTGTTATGGTATACAGCCAGATGAAGGACTCTGGTTTAGCTCATATCAGCTGAAGCAGGCTCTGTAGGGGAGCAGTCTTCAGGCTGTAAACATCTGAGGGCAGAAAGCAATGATGGACATTTTGTTCACACACTATCAAGTTGCATGCTTGGATGGGCATTGCCATTTCCTATGGCTTAAAGCACTGGGTGTGCCTTGACATAGCTGTGTCCATGGAATTAGCACACACTGACTCATTCAGCACTTCCTCTGCTCCCCATACACAGAGAGGAAACTGGAAGTGGAGCCAGGATATAAAATTCTCAAAGCCTATCCCCAATGATGTACTTCCTCCATCGGTACCACACCTTCTCGACCTTCCCTAACAATGTCCACCAAGTGTTCAAATACTTGAACCTATGGGAGACACTTCTCATTCTTATCACCATATTTATCTTGCTTCCTTGTTTCTAACGCTAGATATTAATAATTAGATCTGAGTTGACAACCCAAATATGTACAAGGATTGTTCCTGGAAATCTGAGAATAGTGAAATTTTAAAAATTGGGTGTCTGTTGGCTTTTCTGTGGTACCCTTATGTACAGTCTTGGCACTTTGGAACTTTGGGAGAGTATCCATATGACTATAGAATTCAAATTTTAGATTTTCTGAGGAGACAGTTACACTGTTAAAAAAAACCTCAAGTTTCAGTGGTATACTTGATGAAACAATACAGGGTAAAAATGGAGCACAATAAAAGGAAATGGGAGGGAGGAGATATAGGTGATGTTTCATAATTGGAAGTTGAAATTCTACAGAAAATTGAGGAAGTGCTTCTTGGAGGGTTTTTAATTTGCTTTGCACTTACTTTTTACATGCATGTGTGTGTGTGTGTGTGTGTGTGTGTGTGTGTGTGTGTGTGTGTGTGTGTAAATATGCCATGCATGTGGAACTCAGAGGACAGCTTGCAGTAGTTGGTTATCTCTTTCCACCATCTGGGTTCTGGAGAATGGACTCTGGTCTACTGAACTATCTCATTGGCCCTTCCATTTGTTTTTATACTCTACATGGAGATGACTATAAAGTCAGCTAAAGTACAACCAGATTGGAATGAAAAAAATAATCTCTACAAATCCTGCCTAAAGTAACACCTTAAGTGAACTAGTATTAAAATTCAAGCACTCTTTTGTTTAAGTTCAGCTGACCAATAATAATTATCGCAATCCTCATAAAAAGAGGTTATAGAAACTACCACATAATATCCCTGTAATATCGCATGTTTGGACCCAAGGTCCAAGTACTTCCCTGTTAGAAACAAGTAATTGTAAATTACATATAAAACAGGGCTTGGTAACTTCTAAAGTAAATATTAAAATGCACCAAATGTAATAGCATAAATAGCTTTAAGAAAGGGTAAAAATAATACATACTTACACAAAATAAAATACAAGTCATAGAATTAAAAACACTTTACAAAATGCTGTACAAGACCATGACCCCAAAGAGCTTTAGAGTCTGAGCCAGTGAACACAATGCTAGAGTCACTAAGATAGAGAGCATTCTACCAGACTTGGACAATTCCCAAACCTACTTTGGAAAGTCTAAATTTTCCAATTTGGCTGCCTCATCATAACTACATCAGTTCTAGGACTTCAGCTATCATTCAACTATTTAGAACTAACTTGGCAATTTCTTAAGCATAACACAATGTTGTAATCAGAAGTATTCAAATTTGGTATTTCAAAAGTCATTGTCTTCTCATAGAATAAATGGAATTTGATACTGTCTTGAATATCATGACAGATGGGCTCATCATTTCATAGCAGATGGTGAGATGATTAGGCTAAACTCTGAAATTTTAAATACCAGAATATGAACATCTATCCAACAGCTAACAACATTGAAAATACCCTTTTAGAAAGCCTGAATTTTGAGGATATATTTGTATAAAACTCAAATATTCTTCAACTCTGGGGAAACTTATATTTTCCTTGAGGGGCGTGGCCTTTCCTGTGTGATGGGCAGAGACTTGGATAGCCTGGGCACCATCAAGATTTGCTCTCTACAAACACATGATAACTCAGATTCCTCGTCAGTGAAGCTGGGTTCATGGCACATACTTCATGTGCTTTGAGGGATAATTTAATGACAGAATACTAGAAGGTACTATACATGTTACTGAGAAGAAAAGTAATCATCAGTCCCATTCAAGTTAGAACCTTTAGAACATATAAAATACTTCACTTATTTCCCATTCACCAAAACCCCTTTCTAAATGACTAATAATAGAATGACTCAACATTTATAGCTGAATAGAAAATACAATTTTTACCAATATTTTCTTATATTTCTAGACAGAAACTTATTCAAACATATCCCAAGAAACAAAAGATAACAATGATTGAAAAAAGGTATTTATTAATACATAAACATGCAAGTATATATGTGCTACTATGTAACGTAAGAATAATCTTATCTTTTCAACTGTAATACATTCCTGCAATAATTATTTCATTTGCTCATCATTTTCATTGAATAAAGCAGAATTATATCCACAGGTAGTACAGATATTACAGAAATTAGTTTAGTTTCTAAAAAAGCTAAAAGTAGAGCCGCCATATAACCCAGCTACAGCATTCCTGGGCATAGACCCGAAGACTTCCTACCCTGCCACAGACATACTGGTACATCCATATTTGTTACTGCTCTATTCACGTTAGCCAGGAAACTGAACCAGCCTAGATTCCCTTCAACAGATGAATGGATAGTGAACATGTGATATATATAGACAATAGAATTCTATTCAGCACTAAAGAAAAACGAAGGTATCAAATTGGTGAATAAAATAAGTGGATCTAGAAAGCATTAAGTGAATTGAGGTGACACAAACTCAGAAAGAGAAAAAAAACCCACACATTCTATTTCATAGTTAGTCCCTCGTTTGCACTGTGAGCATATGTGTTTTTATATGTATATAAATGGAAATAAATGTAAGTAATCTAAAAAGCTACAGAGAAGACCCATGAGAGGGAGGAAGAGTTATTGAGGAAATGGGCTAGGACACATGTAACATGAAAGGAGATGGAGGGATAAATACAAGGAGGTGGGAGGTGATGGGTGAGACAAGCAAAATCTATTAAAACAAAATTTGTTTGAAAATCCTATAATGATGCCTAGTATTTTGTGTACCGTGATTAAACAAGACTGGAATGCAGGGAGGAGTAGAGGGAGGGGAAAACTCCAGTCAGGAAGTAATGCATTGCGTGAGGGAGAATACATTTTTAAAAATTAAAGAAGAAAAAAGAAAGAAAATTCTTCCTCTTCATACTGGTATGCAGTGCTGCAGTGGTAGTAGCTATTTTTTAATAAATAGGGAGAACAGCTTGGAGCGATCAGAGTACTGTTTGAAAATCGAGGTAGAATCTGGTCAGAGCCACTACTGCATGAGGGAGCACATCTCGCCTTGTAGATCATTGTCGCTGGCAGTACTCACAGAATAAGACCTATGATTACTTTTCTCTGTATGTTGACATTTTACTGGGCCAACTGAAAGACTGGATACTTCCCTCTATTTATACTTTATTACACTCTCAATTTAGGATAATTATCTTAAATATTTCCTCTATATACATTAATATAACCACACCAAACGGTGTTATAATTTTTACTTAACTCTCAAACATACATCAGAAAACTTAAGAACAGAAAAATCTATTATATGTGCCAAGATAACTTCACTATTTCTATGATCTTTTCTTTCCAATCTTCCACAGTTCCTTTTATCATTTCTCATCTGTTATGAAAGGACTACTTGTGACAAAATTGCTTTAATTTCACTTCATCTGAGAATTTCTTACCCCCACCCATTTCTGAAGGTTCTTTTTGACAAATATAGTATTCTAGGGTAGGAGACTTTTAAGCACTGGGGAAACGTCGTGTTCTTTCCTTCCTAGCCCTATCATTTCTGATGAGAAATCTGTTGTCATTAAGTTACTTTTCCATATAAGTAAAGTTCCATGTCATTTATTTCTCACTGCTCTCACTAATTTATCACTGTAGTTAATTTTGATATTTTGGCTGTGATGTACCTTGGCATTAATTTCTTAGAGATTTCTATAAGTACTCACTCAACTTAAATCTTTAAATTGTGTATTTGCTTAATTTGGAAAGGGGGGTTAAACATTATTTCTTGAAACAATTTTCCAGCCTCACCTTCTTTCTCTTCTTTGTGATTCAGCTGGTGGAATTTATATTTTCTGAATCTGTTTTCTCTCCTTGTGAATGATGTAATTTCTATTACTTTATATCCAATTTCACTGACATTTTCCTTTGTATACTATGTTGTACTATCCATTGTATACACTGAATTTTTTCTTGGTTTATTGTAGATTTCTGTTCTACTTTTTATCTTTTAACTATTCTTTATTTTTCTGTTTCATTTCTGGAACTTGCTACAGTATTCTAGATTTGTTGGTAACTATTTGACAAATAAAACTGATGTTCATTTAATGCTATTTATACACATGTTTTGACATAGACGTTCAAATGTTTATCACATTCAAGCAAACCAACAAATTCATTACTTCATGTAGTTACCTTTGTGTGTGACACATTTATAACCTACTCTTATCACATATTTCAAATTTTGTTTCAAATGTGTACCTATGGCTCTTTGAAGAATTTATGTGATACTACTTTAAAATCTTTGTCTGATAATAAGTTTACTATAAACTACTTTACTGTCTATAGGTATAAATAGATAATAAAATTGATAAAAAAAATTACTAATTTATGTTTTTGTATACATTTAGAAATATATTTATACATATATACATATATGTATGTAAAAGTAATTAATAAAAAGAGGCTATGAATTTTAAAAGGGCCAACAAAGAAGAGTATATGGAAGATTTTGGAGGAAGCAAAGAGAAGAAAGAAATGATATAATTATATTATAATATCAGAAAATAAAGGATTTTTTTAAATAATTCTTGAGAATGAGGGATGAAACTGCATGCCCTTTTATTACTAAGTATTTGAAGTCATACAGCATCATTTCTAGTGAACTCTATTTGTTGAGATAATTATAATTCTGTACTGAGTCAAAATGAGGAGGCCTGGACCCCATATTTAATTTTGAAGCAATCCATAATGCATATATACACAACTTACAATGACATTATACTAAATCTTCACAGAACTGAATTGAGTTAAATGAATTTTTACAACATAGAAAGTAATACACAGATGTTAAAGAATTAGCTTGGTATTTCTCAGTGAGTAACAGAATCAAGATTTGAACCCTTGGTTATGCCTAAAGCCCACACTCTTACTTATTAGTGCTCCACTGGTACTTTAACTGTTTTGTAAATTAAAAGAGCTTTCCCTTTTGTCCACGCGTTCATACAAACACTTTGAGATTAAAAAGAAACATAAGTTCCACTTTACAGACAACCTTGTAGAGGTAGGACTCAAGCACTTGCTTGATTTTAGTGAAAACCCATTTACGACATTACCCTGACAGCCCAAATGATAAATTCTAGTGAAAGAAACAGTTATCTTCAGTTTAATCTGTACAACTTGAAAACATGGAAAGTGTGAGAACCCAGCAAAAATCAGCAGATTCTAGACATGGCAGCATGTTCACAATGCTTGGAAGGATAAGTATCAACATTATTTGTTTACATCACTTAGTATCTCTTGAACAAAATCTTTTATTTTTGTAGTATTGTTTAATCTTCATTACTCTGAATGATGTCCATCCAAGTCCAATAAGATATCAGTAAATACTTGTGTGTTGAATGAATAATTGTATTAATAAATCAATACATTTCCTATTAGGCATGTTGCCTAATGGAAGCTGGTATGTGAAATAAATCAGACTGTACTTTCACCAACCAGTTCATTTCCCTGGCAAATGAAGATATAATAAACCAGGAAAAAGTTGAAAAGAGGTGATTTGAATTAAAACCCTACTGTGGTTAATTAATAGCTTGATTTTTTTCCATGAATTTACTCTGGAGGAATAATTCTTGTACCTACTTACATCGCAATGTGAAAGGAGAAATTTCTGAATGAAAATGAATTGGAAATCACATAGATAAATGTTTGAAGGCAGTACACTGATACAGTAAATGATCATAACTGTGGAGCCAAAGGACTTGAGGTCAAACTTGACTCTGATGTTTGTTTCCTGGGTGATTTTCTTTGCCTCTGTGCCATAATGCCTTTATTTATAAAATAAGGACAATAATAACTTCTTCCAGGTCTAACCAGAGCTCAAGTGGACCAATTTTTGACAACACTTGTATCAATGGTTAGAACACTGCAGATACTCAATAATTTTTATTAATACTTTAATTGGAGTTTTTTCTTCATAGTTCTAGGAAGAAATTGGTCTGCAATCCCTTGATACTTTAAAAAAAAAGATATGCATATTTGCATTCAATCCACAGCTACCCTGCACATAGCACCTGGCATTGTTCATCAATACAGTACTCATTCTTTTGCCTTTAGACAGCTTTTTGAACATGGAACAGCTAGCAAATACTGCCAAGACCACAGTGGCTCCCTTTCCTGACACCTAGGCAAGCTTGACTCCCTGTAATTTTATCCCGCTAATGCTTTGCAGCTGGAGAAGAATGAGAATCCACCTTTCAGGAAAGAACAAAGCAGAGGGAGGATGGAAGGGAATTCAGTAGAGCCCTCCAGAAAGCAGCCAGGATCTTCCGCTATAATTGTAACCTTTAGTTCCAGTATTTTACCATTCACATGAATAACACAGACTATGATTCCTTCTAGATAGCCGTGTGGGCTCCATTCCCAGCTCTTTCAATGTCAATTCACAGTACTCATCACACTTATCTGCTCCAACACCTTGCATGGGCCCAGTGGCTTCTCTGGAATGACTAATTTCATTTTTATCAATTCAATTTGAATAACTTTCATTTTAGAAGAAAAGAGTATAATAGTTAATGTGCTGGAATTCTTCTAAGGCTTTATGCAGATTTAGGGGAAGAGGATGGACTGATGGGGACAAAGGAATTTTATTTAGATCATTTATTACTAAGTTATTAATTTGTAATATTTAGAAAGGATTAGAGCTTTAGCATCTAGCTGGCCTAGAACCTATCCAGACTTATCCACTTAATACTTGTTGGTCAAGCTATTTTTATCATTATGCAAAATGAAGATAGTAATATTATGTTATCGATGCCCAGCAGATTATAGACATTAGTTGGAGAAATTTGAACAAGTGCTTCATATGCCAATTCACAGAGCATAAGTAACCATTTTTGGCTTCTTGAGCCTTGGTCTGGCATGGAACTCGATTTTTGGATCCATAGATGAACAAAGACTCTATCTCTGAATTCTCATGTAATGACTAACTACAGATCAGCATAGATATAAAATTGTAATCCAGGAGGGATATTGATATAGAGATACAGAGGCAATCTAAAACAGGAAGGACTCCTTTGTTCCCATAGTCTGCCATATAACCTATAATGCTGAGTGAATACCAAACAATAATAGAAGAGTGGGAGGTGATACAGAAGGTGTATTCTGGATAATTAAAAGACTATTATTCAGGTATAAAGGAGTCCATACAGAGGAAAACATGAAAGGGTTCATTGTGGGAGTCTAGTGGGCTAGAAAAGAAATTTGGGTTGTCATGTACACTTGTTGAAAGACTTAAAAGATAGACGAAAACAAAATAAGTTTTTAAGCTCGAGTATAGTGATCAAAATATAGCAGAAAAAAAAAACATTAAAATAGGCTAGCTGGAAAACTAGTAGAGTGATCCAAACTGAGGGGATAGGTTTTGAGCAGAGGTCATAAGAATAGAAGTGAAAGTCGAAGGGCAGTTCTGAAATGCTTCCTCCAACAATAAAGGCCATAGGACTTGGTGACTAATGGATCTTGAGAAAGGAAGGGGAAGGGTCTCATGTGAGTCTGACAGTTGATTATTAGAGTAGTTGTGATAAGCAAGGTGGGGCATGAGACCTCTCCTTTAGAAAGATTTCCTGACAGCTAAACCTGCCCTTGATTTTAACACTATTCTCCGGCTAGTGCTTTTGGACAAAACTGGTATTCAATGTCCCATTGAAACCAGTCATGAGGCATTTGTTCTAACAGAAAACAGAAGAATATGGTCGTGGTATTAAGAAATAAGTAACCATCTACTTCATTCACATTCCCACTCATCCATCTCTCTAATAGATTTCTTGACTATCCACCTCAAGCCAAGCACTGTTCTGCTTTCTAAATATTCTCTGATGATGGACAGTTTTCTGGACCCTCTGAGTCATACAAGTGCAACAGCAACTGTACGAAGTATGGAATGATCTTAAATTTTTTTATTACATTGATTGGTTCTGTTTCTTTGTAGAGATAGGAGTAAATTACTCCTTTAAATTTAGCTTTGAGACACTATAATTTCAGCTCTAAGTGCTGAAATTGAACTGCTTTCAAGGATAGCAAAATGATGGCAGGGTCCTGCTGTTAAAATACAATGACAGGCTAAACTACAATGCACCATTACATTGCCCTGTGGGAGCTGTACATCCATGCTGAGAGGGGCAGGCATGCTTTGAGAACACTGTACTTTGATACACTCTGTTACCCTACATGACTGCACAAAGAAACAGAGATGACAGTGCATATTCTGTGTAACTTACAGTGTTGACGGAAGAATGCAGCAAGTAATGTCTGTGACTGTACCCTAAAAAACATGAGAAGAGAAGAGTGCATTGTCTTCATCATTACAAGTGAGTTATCTTTTACAACTTGTTGAAGGTGTCTGTAATTTCCCTGAATTTGGCAAAATGCCAAGCATTAGTTCAAGGAATAAGTTGATAATTGCCTTTTGTTACCATCTAGTTAAGTGAACCCAACTTCAATGTTTAACTTCATGTTATCATGCTTCAAACACACAGTTATATGTGGTGATACTGTGTTCCCCAAAATATTGTGTACCTCAATAAACTTATCTGGGGTCAGAGACAGAACAGCCACAATATTAAACATAGAGGTTAGGCAGTGTTAGCACACGCCTTTAATCCTAGCATTCCAGAGGCAGAAATCCATCTGTTCAAAGATACAGCCGAGCATGGTGACTCACGCCTTTAATGCCAGAAAGTGAACCTTTAATCCCAGGGAGTGGTGGTAGAAAGCAAAAAGGTATATAAGGCGTGAGGACCAGAAACTAGAAGCATTTGGCTGGTTAAGCATTCAAGCTTTTCAGCAGCACAGTTCAGCTGAGACCCATTCTGGATGAGGACTCAGAGGCCTCCAGTCTGAGGAAGCAAGACCAGCTGAGGATCCCGTGAGGTGAGATAGCTGTGGCTTGTTCTGTCTCTCTGATCTTCCAGTGTTCACCCCAATAACTGGCCTCAGGTTTGATTTTATTAATAAGAACTTTTAAGATTCATGCTACAGTTATAAATAATGATCCAGAATATTGTTGGAAATCCTAAAGCTTCCCAACTACTTTGCAGATCTATCTCCAGAATATTTGACTATAGTTCAGATTTCTGCACAGAGATTCATTGTCTCCTCACAGTCTCTCAACTGGAACTCTAATCATCCTTTTTTTCATATCTCCCAGAAGACTTTTCTTAAATTACTATGATACTCTAGGTGACGTTTTAACTTCCCCTGTAGTCTAGGTCATTTGAAAAATTGCCTCATTCAATTGTATCTCTAGTAGTAAATATAGTAGCTACATAAGTCAGGTATGTAAGTGTTTACTGGAGTAAATTCATGCACACATACATATGTATAACACTTTAGATGTTATAAGTAATTTATAAATTATTTTTTATTTCACTTTCTAATTATTATCACCAGTAAATTTGCAGCAAAGTGAAACTGAGTACAATAGTTCATTAGGAAGAAGAATGCTTACAAGCCCATTGACATGGTATTCCTCAACCAGGACAAACTTTGCTCCCCATGGGATGTTTGTTTGCCATAATTCCACTAGGGAATTCCTGACACCCGGTGGACACAGACCAGGTCTACTGTTTCTCAATGTCTGACAATGCTTGTGATAACTTCTCTCTCCAGTAAAGAACTACTTGGCCTCAAGTATCAGGGTGCCTGTACTGACTTACCTCAGTAATCTGATGGGTGACTACCCTAACTGTCATCACAGAGACTTTCTCCAGTAACTGATGGAAGCAGATGCAGAGATCCACAGGCAAACACCGGGCTGAGCTCCAGGAGTCCAGTCGAAGAGAGAGAAAAGAGATTCTATGAGCAAGCGACATCAGGATCATGATGGGGAAATCTACAGAGACAACCAAAACAAACTAGTGGGAACTCATGAAATTTAGATCAA
>CABHPQ010148959.1:0-28965 GCA_902168405.1 Peromyscus aztecus | reverse complement strand
AAGTCTTGCTAGACTAGGTATTCAGCCACAAAAATGAGATGTGTATCGCTCCGTAAACCATCCCCACCCCACCCTCACACACGCCCAGGCTCAGGCCAGGTTGCTAATTAAGTAACTTCTTACCATAATTACCTAGTCAACCTTAATGACTTGACAATTTCTGCCCAGTCTCGCTGGTCCTGTAGGGTCTTTTTTTTTTTCTTTCAATTGTTAAAACAGCTGCCGAGTTTCTAGCTGGAGAGGATCGCAAAAGCTCCCGAGCGAGCCGAGCGAAGAAGGCTGGGGCAGGCAGTCGGAGAAGAGTCGCATTCTGCGCTCAGCTTTCCTCTCCTCCAACCTCCAGCTTTCCGGATTGAACATTTTCCTATACCTAACCAAGCCCAGAGTTTCTCTCTATTGTGCTTCCTTGGCTTCTGGACAGTGCGACGGTCCCACGTGTGCATCTGGCCAGGTCGTGCATCCTTGCTGAGGTCTCAAATGCACCCCCCCACCCCCCACCCCCCACAACCCGGTGGCAGGGACCCGAAGAGAGCAATGTGTCCTGTGTGCGCCCCCCTACCCCCAGGGGAGCTCTTGGTCGCTGGACAGGAATGTATGGGAGAGAGAGGCAGCGAGGGAACGTGTGTGTGTGTGTGTGTGTGTGTGTGTGTGTGTGTGTGTGTTGCACGCTGGCGCGCGGCGGGAGAGAGGACGCGAGGCACGGTGGGGGAGCGGCGGGCAGAGGAAGGCGGGGCGGCGGGCAGCGGCGGGCGGGCTGGGAGGGGCAGAGGCTCAGGCTTCTGCTGTGACACTCGGAGCCAGCGCACACTCCTTGCCCGGAACCGCCAGAGAGCAGAGCTAAGCGAGCCGCGTAGGAGCTGCCGCCTCTGTCGCCGGTGTGCCGGGCTCTGCCTCAGCAGCCCGCGCCGGCGCTTAGCGAGCCCTCCGGTCCAGCAGCGCCAGCTCCGCGGGCGGGTTCAGCATCCTCCCGCCACCAGGCGCCCGCATCAGTTCGCGCTGCCCGGCGACCTCTGGCCGGGCGCTGCTGCCTGCGACACTTCGCTGCAACTTCTGCAGCCGCTTGGAAGTTTGCAGCTCCCGCCACAAAGTTGGGCAATTGAATTTTGCTCTTTCATCTGCCTCTGCCCTAGCGTGCCGGTCCCCTCGGTTCGTGGATCCTGGTGCTTGACATCTTGCTGGAATCCCGGGACGTGGTGGACCTTCCCCGCGCACCACACCCTCGGGGAGAAATAAATTAAACAAACTTTCCTCTTCCCGCTAGGAAAAACAAGCAAGTTCTTTAAGGTAAGGAGCAAGAGTGAAGCAATCCTCTCCTCCCCGACGCCTGCGTGCGCCGGTGCAGATCTGGTCCGACCGCGTTTGTACCCACGGGCCGGTTCAGGTCCGGGTTGAGACGCGTCCTAACACTGGGATGGACGAGATCAGAAGCACCTAGGACACGGACATGGGCATCTCTCCCTGGGCTTGTCTGGCCCGCCTATGGCTTGGCCTCGGTGAGCGGCATTAGGTGGGCAGACACAGAGCTAGGGCGGGGGAGCTGGACACGCGGTGTCGGGCTGGAGCGGGTCCTCGGAACCGCTGGCTTTATCCTAGCCCTGCCTGAACACTGATTTTGGCCTGCTGCCGGTGGACTTTTGCTTTCCTCCCTCGGTACGAGGACCTCCTCTTCCCCCAACTCTAGCTCTGCGGGACTGAGTGTTGCGGGGACCGGGGGCACCCGTGTGGGTCTGCGAAGCTTGCGGGACTCCCGGCAGAGAGCGTGGAGACGGTCTCCCCGCAGACGGTAATGGCGCGGCGGTGATCGGGATCTTCTGGGACTCGCCCAGGGACCCCGAGCTCTCCCCTCATTTGTCCTCTGCCACGCAGGCGGGCATCCTTAGAGAAACTTCTCTAAGCTGGGTGGTCTGGGTCCCGCGCATACTTTCCGCAGCAGAGCAGAGCGGCTTCGGAGGTCGGGACGCCCTCCCGCTGCAGCGGCCACCCTGTGTGGTGACCTCCCCAGTCTGTGTGCCAGCCCGGGAGCGTTCTAGTCCGAACCACCTTTCTCCTTGGGGCGGCGGTGGAGACGCTCCCGAGTCTGAACGCCAGCTTTCAGACCCTCTCCGCTCTTTCGGGGCGCTTCTCAAACTGCTGGATGTGGGGTGCCCTTTCCATTTTTTCTCCTGCACTTCGTTCCTACTCTTCCCGTCTCCCCCGTTCCAGGCTGAAGTGTGAGATAGTTCCCCAGGTAGGTCGCTCCAGCTGCAGTCCGGTGGCCAGGCCCTCTCTGGCGGGAGTACCTCGAAGCTGGTTCACCCCAGTCTTCTATAGGTCACCACCCTCCTCCTTGGCCCTGCAGGGCGCTGTCCATTCTCTGCTCTGGGGACAGTTAGCTCCCTGAAACCAAGATCTGGAGTGGAAGATTGAAAAGTCTCTGGTATTGATTTTTTTTTTTTTTTTTAAAGCAGAGCTCTTACTTGGGTTGGCGATTTGTTTACTTCTTGTCTTTCAGTCCCGTTAAATCACAGAGAATAGTTTATTTACTTGCCTTGAGCTGCAGGTCTCCAACACATTACTTTCTCATTCTCTCTCCACCCCTCCTTCTACTTGCTTTGTGGTCCTTTTTTTCGTTTCTTTTTCTTTCTTTTCTTTTTCTTTCTTTTTCTTTTTCTTTTTTTTTTTTTTTTTTTTGAGAAGAGGGTCTTCACTCCTCCCCATCTCCTTCTGCCGGGTCCCTGAGTGCCTGTGAGAACTAGAGGAGTCATCAATGGAAATAAACAGGACCCCCACGCCATTTCCCGCCCCCTTCAAGCAAGAAAAACCCTCCCTGGGCTCACTGAAGTAGAGATAAAACAGATAAAGCATCCCTCCCTCCCAAGGGAACTGTTGCTGAGGATTGGATGCGTTTGAATTGTTTTATTATCCTGAAAGAGTGATGGATGGGAGCAAGAGGCAGTGCGAATACGGAGCAGAGTGTGCTGGGGAGGTCGGTATTTATTATTATTCATTATTAAGTATTAAGAGTGCTAATAAGGCCATCACCCTCGCTGAAGTCTGTGTTTACACCCACTTGGTTTTATGTCAATCTCTTCTTACAGTGGTTTCCGAAAGAGCCAACACCACAACTGTATTCATTTCCCCACACTCATTCCACATATGGGACTAATTAACTGTCAAAAAAGATACTGTCATTTTACCAGTTTTAACGCGTGAACTAGCAGAGGACTGCAGCCCTACAAAACGTCATTTTCATCACTTTGCCTTTTCAGAGTTTAAAAAACTTGGCAACATAATTAATTATGGTCCCAATTCCCATTTTCAATCTAAACCTATATTCAGGATTATATTAAAATATCCCATCACTCATTCTCTAAAAGTGACTCGTGAAATTACATTCCAGTTTGGGGGATGGTGGAGCAACTGGGAATGCCGGGCCCCCAAAGTTAGACAGATTAGTACTGTTTCAAATTTCCATCAGAAACTCTTCTTCTGGAGGCTGGAGAGACGGCTCAGAGGTTAAGAGCTTTGGATGCTCTTGCAAAGGACATCCGTTCTGTACCCAGCACCCACAGTGATCGACCCACAACTCCCTGCAAGTTCCGGTGTCCTCCCTGGCACCCGTCCTTAAGTGCTCATGTGTGTGCGTATGCACACATGCACAAAAACTGAAATAAATAAAACTTTAAAACCCTTTTTTTTCCTTGATAGAGAGCCATTACCCATCCCTTCTCTGCACGGTTCTTTAGTGACTGTCTTTAATCGTCACCGTACACTGGAAACTTAACAGCTTGCAGCTTTGTCTGTATTCCTCTTTTCATTTTTATGTCAGGGCCTCTTACCCATTAAACTTCTATGTCAAAAACTCCAGCTCATGGCAGCAACACTCATTTAATTAGGAACTATAGTTAAAAAAAAAAAAGGAGCTGGAACTCTGTAATGGAACTAAATTGCTATGAATTATATGTGGTTTAAGTTATGCATTTATTTCAGCAGGAACGAAAACATCTTTTAATCACTTGCACATACAGCTTTTATCTCTAAGGATGCAACAAAATGTGTAATTTCAAACCACGCCTGTATGAACAAGAGAAGCCTCACCCTTAGTTTATTTGTCCTGGGTCTTAGCATTCATATGTTAAGGTATGAATCTTAGAGAGAAAACCTCGCATCCTAACTTTATTATGTGGTGCAGGGGAATGGAACAACTCCAGGAGCCGAAACAGGTTGGTCTTCGTGTTATTTAGAGATTTTTCACTTGGCCCTTTTGATTTGAGGTTTTCTTGCATGGATTTAATCAACCAGACTCTACCTGTTGTGTGTGGGGGGGAACCATATATTTTAAAGCTCTAACGAATTATTTGAAATGAAGGGAAGGTATCCGTGTTTATTTCTTAGCCGTTCTATTCTGCCTACCCAGAGGTCAGAATGCTCTACTTTAAAGCTGACTGTATTACTCCCCACCCTCTCCAATCACTGTGGCTAGAACGAGGGCTTTGCAAGTTAACACAGGGATAGACGAGGAGTGATTATCAGAAAACACGAATAGTATGTGGATCCCGCATAACTGCACAGATTCTATTATTTCAGTGTCTTGTCCTTGGTTTCTCTGTGATGAGGTAGTTGATACTTTCTCATAAATATTCTTTTTTTTACCTCTGTTTTCTTGTCATGTCTTGTTTGATAACTGTGACCCCACAGAAGCACCCAGTTAAGGAATCATCCCTGCTAATCACTAGGAAGAACATATGTGGCACAGTTCTTCATGCTGGTTCAAAGACAAGCACAACAAAATCATCCCACCAATTCATGATCCTTGAAACAGTTTCTATGGTCTCTAAGTATTTACTTTGGAATGATTATTCTGAAAAATACAATTTATCCATTGCCTGTCGGCTCATCCCCTTACATGTAGACACAGCACAGCTGAGTTGTTTAAAAGTTAACAACACACAACATTTGCTTTAAAACTGATCTTAGAGTATGACTCTGCTAGTATTCAAACACCCCTCCCTCACAAAAAACAAACAAACAAAAAACCTCTGTATTAAGGCTAGAGAGACAGCTCAGTGATTAAGAACACTTGTTGTGCTTGCAGAGGACCTGAGTTTAGTTTTCATAACTCACCTACTGGTTTACAACAGTCTACAATTCCAGGTCCAGGGAATCCAATGCCTTCTTTTGACCTCTGAGGGCAGGAGGCATGTGCGTAGTGCATATACATATGCACAGGCCAAACACTCTTACACATAACATAAAATAAATACATCTTTTAAAAATACTATGCGTTTTATGCCCTGTAGTCTGGAGGGTTTCTACTTCCTATATATTATGTGTGATGAAAAATAATAAAATGGCAAGATGTATAGAGTCAAGCTTCCTTGTTGATTTCCATCTAGGAAGAAAAGTAAATACAGGAAATATAGTAGTTTGTTGTATCACATAGTAGTATATAGACCATAATTTCAGAGTGTGCGGCACAACATTTTAGTGTATTTGTGCAGATTCATATATCTCTTGACACTTCTGAGATGTCACCTGGCATTTGCCCAGGGCTGCTGAGAGAAGTCTGTTGTAGGCTGCTTACTTAAGTTGCAAATCTGGAGAGACCCATACCTTCCCTCTTCCTTTGCACTGTAATGAAAACCTGCAAAGGCCAACTCCACAAATTTCACTCTTTTGAAATAGTCTAAAAGCATAAATTGTATAGATAATATAAATATCCCAAATACAAAAAAAAATGCTTGTTTTGCACTTTAAAATTTAAGAGTAGAACGTTTGATTGGGTGTGGAATAAGGCGTAGCATATCTCTGTGGACTCAGGCCTTTGGGATGAAGAAACAGGTCTGACCACAGAATAGCTGAACACTGGGTCCTGCTGCAGTGTCACTGCTGCCAAGGAACTCACTGAGCGAGATCCCATCTATACTTCCCCTTAAAGTCCGTGGTTCTCAGCCCTCTAACAAAGGCGCCGAGAGTCGCAGGATTGAATCTTGTCGTTCTTTCAATCTTTTAGAAATAGACTTTACTTAGTTGGTAAATAATTTGAGTTTTTCATTTGCTATTCTTTCCTATTTCAAATTTGAATGACACATATTTACTATTTTACATATATTTTCCAAAGCGTATTAGTCTCCCTGGTAAAAACTCTGAAGCGAGTATTCTCTTTCGAAGAAAGACGATACAGTCCCAAAGCAGTAAAATGGATAGGATTGACTTATCAAACATCTGCTCTAGTTCTTCTTTTGAAATAATTTGCTGTCTTTTTTTTTTGGAGGGGTTGTGAGAATGGTAAAAGATTTTTAGGAATAACGGACTATATAAAGTTTGGAAGGCCTTCAAAATATGATTATGCATGTTCAGAAATCAGCTCATTTGAGTGGCTCTCTTAGACACTGGCTCTGCAGCAGGGGGACTTTTTGAAGTTAGCCAACTTACAGACCTGGAGTTGAGTGCGGCGAGCACAAAGTGCAGTGACAGGCTGAAGCGCGGGGACGACTGGGCCAGTGACTCTCAGAGGAACCGAGGTGAATGCTCTCTTACAGCTGCCTTGTCCGAGACAGGCTGCAGTTTAAAGGTGCAGTAAAATATGCAGTGTATTTAAGTGTACACTTTATTCACAGCTAGAAGTCGTTGTTTCTGTATCCCAACACTGCCCCCCACCAGCCCAAGTTAGTGGACTTATGTATAAAGATGGAGATAAAATGAAACAATAAGATTGACATTTTCTTTTTCTATTCTTTTTATGTGTGTCTGTTTGGGTTTTTTTTTGTTGTTGTTATTTTGTTTTGTTTTTGTTTTTGAGACGGGGTCTCGCTATGTTACCCTGGCTGTCCTAGAACAGGCTCTGTAGACCAGGCTGTTTTACAAACTCACAGAGATCCGCCTGCCTCTGTCTCCTGAATGCTGGGATTAAGGGCATGTATCACCAGACTGGCTGAGATTTTCTTTTTATAAAATAAACAATAAAATCTGTCCCCACAATTAGAATACCCTGTAGAGTGTTATTGTATCTTATTTTAGGAAGGACCACGCCTATTTTTTAATTATAATATGATAAATTATGAACAAAGTCATTACACACAGAGTGAGATTCAGATCATTGGCAAAGGTATTTAAGTGTTTTGCTATTTATCGGCAGCAGATGTTTGAGAAACAGTGCTAACTTGAAAAGGCCTGTTTGTTCAGGATTGGCTGGTCTCCCCAGCTTAGAGGCTGCAAGTGTCAAGAGACTTTGGAAAGTGGATAGTTACAGTTTACAGAACATTGCGGTAAAACATGATCCACAGCCAGTTCATACATCCTGAGATAGCGATGATGACTCTCTTGCATTGAGCTCATATGCACACGAAGCATATAGGCACGGCCAAGTAGAATGTTGCACATTTTATCACAGAAATAAAATGTATTTAATATTATCATACAAGTGAATCCACACAATATAAAGGTGCACGATCCAGCCGGGTGGGGGGGGGTGGTGGTGGCGGTGGCGGCGGCGGCGGCGGCAGTAGCGATGGTGGCGCATGCCTTTAATCCCAGCACTTGGGAGGCAGAGCCAGGCTGATCTCTGTGAGTTCAAGGCCAGCCTGGTCTATAGAGAGAAATCCACCACAGGCTCCAAAACTACATAGAGAAACCCTGTCTTGAAAAACAAAAACAAACAAACAAACAAAAAGTTGCATGATCCATCTTGATGTTAAAATGCATTAAAACACACATGGTAAGTACAGTCTCACTTCTATAGAGGCAGCAGTGTGTGCATGCATGTCTTCACATAGCTCCAAATGCCATGTGCTTGTTGGTGTCATTCAGTACATATATTCACCAGAATTCATTGTCAAGAGCTTTAAATTTGGATAGATTCTGACATTTGTGGACCAAATAATTTAAGAGACATTTATTGCTACAGTAGTGACAAAGATCAGGGGCAGGAGTATTGGCGACCCAGCTGGGCACCTGGTTTCATTTTTACCCCTTCGTTTCCTTCTATAAGCTTTATTGGTGATGGTTCAAAGTGATTTGTGGAAATCTGCTATGAAAAATTAATTTTTTAATGGAGAAATGAAATTGCTTCTTAAATGGAAGATTAAAAACCTACACTAACAGTGTTGGCAGCAGGATTCTGTCCTCACAAATGAGCTAAGATGTGATGACATGAGGCTAAGTCTCCCTGCCCAGCTGTTATGAAGGAGGGACTGACAAGAAAAAGACTTATATTAATTTTAAAATAATCTTATTTTTCAGGGCCCTCCATAACTACAAAAATGCATCAACAGTAACAGCAAAATTATATCAGCTAAGATCTTAAAAAGATAGATAAAACCAAACAGAAAGGAGACCATCTTAACATACATGCATGCATGTCCTAAAGTTGGTTTTTTTTTTGTTTTGTTTTGTTTTTTGTTTTGCAACCAATCTTCCCTTAGTTTCCTCTTCTAATAATTTTGTTTCTTGTATTTTACAAAAGTTACAGCTAGGGTCAGCTTCATAGGTTACACATACAAATACAATGGCCTCATGGTTGATGTCCTCAGGAAATTAAAAAAATATATTCTGATCACAGTTTCTCTTCCCTCATCTCCTCACAGATCCTCCCCACCTCTCCAACTCCCTTTCTTTAGGAAACAAACAGGCAAATAAAAACAAACCAAAGAATTAAACAAAACAAGTAAGCAAACAGGAAAAAGGCAAATAAAAAGCATGAGAAACACACACACATACACGCATGCATGCACGCACACACACACAAACAAGCTCCATAAAAACACAAAATT
Organism: Peromyscus aztecus; assembly: GCA_902168405.1. Lineage (NCBI taxonomy): Eukaryota > Metazoa > Chordata > Mammalia > Rodentia > Cricetidae > Peromyscus > Peromyscus aztecus. Next base: position 20,215 of record CABHPQ010148959.1, on the reverse strand, counting down.
GGAAACCATAGTATATAGCAAAAATATGTATTAGCAGTAAGTAAAAAGAATTTCCCCCAATAGTATTATGAGAGAAAACATCTCCAAAAATACCATTTATTTCCTTTTGTGTTGCCAACTTACTCTGGCATGGGGCCGGTCCTTAAGTGTGGTTTGTATACCTAGTGAGACTCCATTGGAGAAAACTTTTTTGTTTGTTTGTTTGTTTGTGAACAGTTGTCAACTGCAGATAGTTCTGGTTGCGGATAAAAGATTGTGTCTACTTTCCCTCCATTTCTGAGATGCCATCTGTCTTGGACCTGTGACGGCCCTGTGCATGCTGCCACAGTCTCTGAGTTCATATGTGTTTCATCCCGTGGTGTCTGGAAGGCACTGTCTCCTTGGCATCTTCCATCCCAACAGGCTGTTACAATCTTTCTTCCTCCTTTCCAACAGTTCCCTGAGCCCTGAGTTTTGAGTGAGGAGCTTTATTCCTCCCCTATATTTTCATTTTATATTTGCCCAACAAATTCATCTCTGTGGGTTGCTTTGGTGTGAATTTGAGACAAAATGTTCTGATGTCCAGAAATAGGACAAATTATCTGCAAGGTTAGGTCCGGTGAATATTTGCATTTAAGAACTTAAATTTTAAGAACAGTGAAAGATATAAACGCTCTTTTAAACCACTGATGTAGAGGCTTCCAGAGTCCGTAAAACCCACTGACTTACAGCTTGGGATAATGTCAACTTCGTAAAGCAGATGTCACTACAAAGGCACAAGTGTCTCCTCATGATGTGAAAATGAAATGACAAAGATTTATTTAAATTTGCTTTTATATAGAAAGAGTGAAGCCGTGCGTACTTGTACAACGAATGAAAACACTCAGCGTGTCGGGTAGCCACTCCAAAGGTTCTGACCTTTCCAAGTGGAAGTAAGAGGCAAGTTAGTGAATTGTAATCAGCCCTGTCCACAAACCACCCTTGAAACAGACCAGGGCACGTTTGAAATGCACCGTGATTTCTAGTGTAGTTAGTGATGATACTCAGTTCACCGTAGGACACTGTGTTGTCAAACACACCATATATGATACAGCACATATGTAACACAACACTCTGGATTTGCAATCTAACGTGTAGACAGAAAACTACAAACTGAGAGTGTTGAAATAAGTGAAGATGAAATGCCCCAAAATAAACTTGTCATTATTGTGAGGAATAGTTGTACCTATTTGCATAAGCATTTAAAAATCCTGTTATCAATAAATAGATATTGTGCCAGTATCTCCAGTGTTCTGAAAACACTTTCTACCTTTTCATGCAAACTGTGTTGCATTTTTTTACTATTAAGAAATTTTTTATTCATTTTACGTACCAACCACGGATCCCCCTCTCTTCCCTCCTCCCATCCCCCAGCATTCTCCCCACCCCCAACACAATCCCTTTTCCCTCCTCCAACAAGGTAAGGCCTCCCATGGGGAGTCAGAAGAGCCAGGTACATTCAGTTGAGACAGGTCCAAGCCCCTCCCCCTGCATCAAGGCTGTGCAAGGTGTCCCACCATAGGTAGGACCTGTGTTGCATTTTGAAACTTTCCTTGAAAATTTGGTTTTCTAGAAAGTTGTCGGTTACTAACTGATAGTTGTCTCTGTGTTTTGAATTTTAAACATAGATGCCAATGTTTATATCCATTAACATTGTTATTGTTCCAGATAAGCCTTGGATATTTACAAAGTGTTTCCACATCCCTTGATTTCCATTGTACCTCCCTGCTAATGAGAAATCTAAGGCATTAGCTCAACAAGGACGTGAAAATTCACAAGACTTTTTTAAATACAGCACTAATTCTTTGGTTCAAAGACAAAATGGCTTTTAAAAATTCTATAAAATTTGAGTTGAAATTAATGACCAACTTAATTTGTGTAAATGAAATTTTTTCCTTATATTTTGTTGACTCAAGAATATTACTTACTTAGGAAGCCTGAAGACCTGGGTTCTAATCCTTGGGCCCCACATGGTGAAAGGAGAGAATTAACTCCTGCAAATGTTCTCTAACTTCCACATGTGTTAGAGACATGTGTGCAGCCCGACACACAAATAGATAAAAGTAAAACCTTTAAAAATTGTATTCCTGACTTAGTCTGCAAGATCATAGCTTTGTGCTGCCTACTAAATGTTTTTCGTTAGCTTAGGGAATAATTTATTAAATATTTTTAAGGGAAATTTTTTAACTTTTAATGCGTAAGTTATTCTTAAAAGTAAAAAATAGCCACTCTGGTTCCAAAAGGCACAGAAGGCATACAGGGTAAATAGATAAATATTGGCCCACATGTTGCTTTCTAGAAAGATAGTTTTTTGACTGGAAATCACTGAAAGTAAAATGGGGCAGCCACTTGTGAACACGTGCATGCTGACATAATCTCCACCACCCCCCACCCAGCCAGTCTTCACATGTGAGGTTCCATCCGGGAAAGCAAAGAAGGCTTCAGTTGCTGTTAATCCCCTTGTGATTGTGAAATCTCTTCTTGCAGGCCTGGCTCTTTGCTCTCTTCTCTGCTCTTCAGTCTGACTGACCAACTTTGGAAGTCTCTGGGTGTTGAGTGCTGCAAGATAGGCTATTTTTTTTTTGTCAGTTCTCCATTGTTGTTTTTATGTCAGTGTGTACATATGTATGTACATTCACATGTATGTATTTATTTATAATTGACAAAGATATTCAAATACCATAGAATTTATCAGAGGGGAAAGACATAAAGTAATTTTTTTAGTAAGTAGGAACTAATAAGGCAAGTTAGGATTAGAAAAATGAGTTGGACATTTACTGGAGACATATAACCTATAATATTGAAACATTTAATTTATGTGTAGTAACTGTATCACTGGAAAACAGAAATCCAATCTCCTCCGAACTAATTGTATTTAATAGTTCAGCAGTTACTTTATTCTGTTAACTGTGATGTCTTTGAGCAATAAGGACTAAAGGTAATTGAGTTTTACAATTAAAAAAAAGAAATTACTAAAAACATAGCTGAAACTGTACATTTCAGCAGAGCACTGAGAACTGTTGTAGACAGATACAAAACAACAACAACAACAAACTCCAGACATCCTGAAGGCTTAGGGCCCTTAAAAACACAATAAAACAAAAGTTCACACCTTGTAAGTCTGTGCGTACACCCATATAACATGGTGGCATCAAACCTGATCTGTAATTTTTTTGAAGTCGACATTTCAAGTTTGCTCAGACTTACAAAGCAGCAGTAACGACACATCAGTTTCTACGTCCTTTGCCTTTTTGATAGTTCCATCTTGTGTAGTGATGGTTGAATGTTCAGATCACAGGTCTTACTAGCCTTTCCTATAGCACTTTCCTTTAAAAAGCAATACATAGGAAAGCGCACACCTAACAGTATAGGTTACTGCTTTGGGGAGAAGAAGGTGACTTGATTTGGAGTCAGATGTCCATACTGAGTCAGGACTTGTGGTTTGTCAGCTGTCTGTTCGTACACTTTGCTTATATTGCTTCCTCACTATTTGTTTCAAACTCATCACTAATTGTGACTGTTGGGTCTGTTTGCATCATCTGCTTTTTGAAAGGGTCTTTTACATTAATTATCTCTTAATCCAGAAATAACAATGCAGAATCCTTAGCAAAGTAATCTCAGCATGTGCATCTTAAATTCTGTCCTAGAGCTACTGTGTGGGAAGTCTGAGCCATTAGTGGTCCAGTTATAAGCCAAGGATGTGTAATGAGTGCTGTGGATGCCGGCAGAGATCCTGGTGGACAGAGGGTAGAGGAAGAATGCTAAGGGTGTGCTACTTTGTGATTATTTATAAAGCCCCAAGTCTTTCCCTTTCCTCCTAGTGTTCAGCCATCCTCTCTGTCTTGAAAGGAAGTAAGCAGGCAGAGAAGGGTAAGTGGAGTAGAGAATGGAGCAGAGTGGTAGTGGTTGGGGGGCAACAACACGGGGTGACTAAGACTGAACTTGAAAAGGCTGTATGGAAATTTACTACTGTAGAAGCTTTCTAAGAAGCATACATAAGAAGAGTTGAAATGGAATGACCCTATTTGAGAGGATAATGCCTCTTCATATGCTATCAAATAAGAAGCCCAGGACTAGATATAAGTTCCCTCCCTTCAAGTTGTTAGCCAGTCAACAGACCTCCAAAAGCAATACAGGTCATTGCGTTGCTCTTGATTACCTTCCAGTACTTGATAGTAAGACTCTATTGTGGAAGACACCATATATTTGAGTCATAGGACATGAGAAATCTAGCTGTCATTGACCTGGGAGCTTTATCTCTACTGGCTAGCTTTTCATAGTGCTAGAAAAGGGTACTAGGGGAGAAAAATTATTAATGGTCTTACTTAACTGTGACCTAAGCAAGCTACAATAATGAGAGGCCTGGCAAGGTTTGTCTATTGGTGCAATAGTGTCACAAATATTTACGGTAGTAACCAGCCACTTTCCAGTTGGGTTTAAGGCCTGCTGAAGAAAATGAAGCCCATGAGTGTACTCTTAACTAGGCCAAGAACCTGTGCCTAGATTGGCCGTAGACCCTAGAAAAGAACTTACTGCCATTATTTAGCTAAATGGACATAGTATTAAACTATATCCTAAATGTTTGTCTTCATGCCCATAAATTAGTACAGCTCTCAACCTTCATCGCAGATGCTTCTTTTTGTAGTGTATGGCAGTTGATGCAGAGACTCACAACTGGTCAAAATGCAGAGAACAAGAGCCTGTGAAATGCTTGTCCATAGACGGGACATTTATATCACTTGCTCTACCCCCAAGGGTTAGGGGATATCACAGAAGAGAGGGCAGGAAATTGTAGGAGCCTGGGATAATAGAGGGCCTCAGTGAAAGTGTCCTCTGGTCATGATAGGAATGCTGCATGATAGGAACTCTCATCAGCTGTGACTGAAGACCCAAGATCTCTACAAGATCAAGCCAGCCAAAATCCCAGCATCAGTGGGGGAGGGGCTTGTGCAGTCCTGCCGCACTCTGAAGGGCTGTTGGCAACTGATAGTTGCTGGGGGAGGGAAAATCAGCTTATTTCAGAGGTGGCCCCCTGATAGGCAACTCATATTCAAGCAGATGGCCCTACACCAGTGCTCATGCTGATAATAAGAGTGGGCTCTGTGGACTTAAAGAGTACATGAAGTTGGAAGGGAAGAACTGGGGAAGAGAATGGCAAGACCTGGAAGGGAGAGACTGCAGGGGTGGGGATTTGATTAAAGAAATACTTTCACCCATGAAATTCTCAATGATATTTTTCAAATTAAATTAAAAAAAATCTTTCAAACACATAAAAAAGCTTTTTAATCCAAGTTACTAGAACATAGGGAAGTGTACTCTTTCCATTTGAAAAAATGAGAAAATGTATCACTTTCATTCTGTGGGATGAGTCAGAGCATAGGCTGTAAGCTTTAAAACACAGATGTAGGTGAAGCTACAGGGAAGAGCTCTCTTGTGAAAATTGAGCCTTCTCGGTCTTCTATTATGTACAATTATGCCATGTTTAGTGGGGCTAATAAGCATGTCCATGGACACACACACACACACACACACACACACATACACACAAAGTCCAGTGTCTTGACCCTTCTCTCCTGCCACATAGGGTCCCTAACTGAATAGGGACCTACCCATATATCTGACAGGTAAATCAGTAAGACAGACCAATTGGATGCTGGAACTCCTTCTCATATCAGTGTTTTTAAAAACTATGTTAAGTATGTCCTTTATTGTTCAATACAAATTTGACAGCTAAGACTGTAGTTCAGTGGTAGAGGGCTTATCTAGTATTAATAAGGCCCTGGGTTTCTTCCCCAGTCCCCAGTGTGAAAAAAAGAATCCATTTGTGCAGCTAGTTTGAGCAGCTGCCTTACATGATTTGTGTGTAAATAGAGAGCAATTTTAGTTTCAAAGCAATCATATTTAATTTGAAGAATAGTGGTTTCCACACTTGATGAGGAAGTGAAGACCAGGAGTCAGGGATGTGCTCAAGTTCAAGAGCTGACCGAGAGTTAGCCACCACTTGGACACCTTGGATCTTTTACCTCCTGTTTAGTCATCTTTTTTTTTTTTCCACTCTGTTTTGACAATCTTCCAGCTCTTCAAACTTGAATACATAAATCATTGTAAAAATATCATGGTAGAGAAGGATGGGAAAGGACATAGAACAGGTCTGTACTTAAGTCAGGTACCTGCAAGAAAATCTCTTGAATTGATAGGAAAATAAGATGTGGAAAGATCTTAGATGTGGAGACACGCTGGATGAGAGAGCTAAATAGAGAATGGAAAAGAAAGCTGGGTTCCCACTATGTTCTCAGAGTGACTAGGAGGTCAGAACTTGCATCCTTGGAGGATATTATCTCATCTTTCCAAAATGTGTCTTTGTTCAGGGGAAGGGGCTGGACTTTTGTAGAAGAATAACATATTGAACAGCTATTACTTTTAAACTCCTTTTCACAGCAACAAGACACATTTCTGTATCACCTCCTTTTTTCTTTTTTTTTCTAGAAATAAGAATAGAGTGTCACCATTTTTAACCATTTAAGGCCCCTCACCTATTTACTCATTCATCTACGGCTTTCATTATCTTTAGCTTAGTTATTTAAGAATAAGATGATAGATATTAATGTTTTAAGAGTTTCAAAATAAAAATGCATGAAAATCAAAAGATTCAGAGGGCCAAAGCCATCTACAACCTGAGTATCTGAGTGCAGCCTAGGAGCTACCAGCGTTCTTATGCTATTGGGCCAGTCTCAGGACAAACCCATACCAGACTGCACTGTACTGGGAAAGCTGAGTGATTAGTGTCTGTTAGCTTGAGAATATAGCACTCCTATCCTCAGATCAGAATGTATTCCAGTACATGTCATAGGAAACGAATATTCTCTCCCCACGTAAATAGAATGTGCTCTATTCTGCCAGAATATTTCTGTGTTCTTCAGGAGAGAAGACATATCTTTCCAGCACACATCTGGGGCATCTGCCTGCTCCCCTGCCCACAGTAGGCTTGCCAATGGCTGCTCTTGAGATATACCTCAAAATATTAAGGATATACTTCCCAACTACTTCAGTTCCACATAGTAACCTGTTATATATTTGGCAACTATAAAATTGTCAAGCACATATTTCCTTTTTTCCTTCTTCAGATCAGGTTATTACCTGGTAAAATAATGCTATTCTTCAGTAACAAGTCAATTTCAATATTTTGATGCTGGGCTCTGTGATTAGCATTATTAACTGTTGAACACTCAGGGATCTCATGTGTACAAATAGAATTTAAGATGGTTGTCTGTTAAAATGTACGACTGGATTGCTCTGATTTTATCAGTGCTTGAGTCTTACAAGAGGAACAGACTCTTGCCTCCAGAGAAATGGTTAAAGGTGTGTCAGCACAGGAATGCCCTCTGCTGGGGCCTGTGCTGGGAGTTCAAAGCAGACTGGGAGACAGTTGAAGAAATGAGTTTTTCAGAGTAAGTAGGAGTTGGAGGACTAGACTCTCATACAGCAGGGATTTTAGCTTTAGGTTAATGGAAAGCCCTCTGACACCCCCATTTTTTGCCCCAAGTTATATTAAAATTACATTATTTTATAATTTTATATTATTATATAATTATTCTATTACTATTGTAAAATTATATTATTTTTAAAAATGAAGATAGCAATATGAATATTATACAAAGTATAAAAGCAGGTCAGAGAGCTATGTAGCTAACTTTTGGCGTTGGTGGTTTGGATAGGAGAGACGGCATACGCAGCAGGTGGGCTGGCAGGATCTGATGGTTAACAGAACATGGGTGTTATCCGTGTTCCTCATTGAAAGCTTCGCGGATCAGTCTACTATTGTGAGTGAAGCACACTCTGACCTTCACATAGCATCTCAGTCCTCCATTTGCCTCATCAGGACCTGCACCTCCGTGATCAAACAAGGACTCTGAGGCTAAGAGCATGGCCATGCTCTACCCACAGTCATAATGGCACAGGGAAGAAGGAAATTCAAGTCTGACTCTGGAGTCTGGCTAAGAGAGGCTGCAGCTGTGCCATTTTCCACTACTGGGCAATCAGAGTGAATGAGGGTCTAAGAGCTCAGGATGAGCTGAGGGACTGTAGCAAGCCGCCGTCGCTACGTTCCTCTCACATGCCAGAAACTTTCAGGATTTTTCTGATAGGAGACAGTGTAGATTACTTTGGTCTTTGATATTAGCATTTCAGAAGCAGATTGTATTAAACTCAGCAAACATTTATTACGTGACCGTTTTGTGCAAGCAAACTAAAAATAACCACCTAAGCATGTAAAGAGAGATAAATAGAAATTTCTGCTCATAAACTTGTGTCTTGTAAGTCTCATAAACAGCATTTCTATAGGGGCAAAAATACATATAAAATACTTCCAATTCTAATGAGGTGGGAAGAGGACGTAAAAACTGGTTTCAGCAAAGGAATGTGATTCTTCCCTGTTTCTGAAGCACCTCCTCCACCCCCAGGGGGCTGTCTCACAATAGGCGCCTAATAAACACAAGCTGGGTTACTGACATTGTACAGAGGGGGTTCAGATAAGAAACCATTTAAGTGAATAGCTCCTTGGCATCATCCTAAGAGGCTCCCTGTAGTCTATAGAGCACTGTTTTGGTTCCTGACTCCAGAAGGTTGCAAAGCATCCCTGTACTGTTCCAGTAGCTCTGACATTTTAAACAGTTCCTTTAAGCAGAATGGCCATGCTGGTACATCTTGATGGTACTTCATTGTAGTCTCATCTCTGTTTCCTTTGGGTCCTTGGGATGAGTTGGGAGGTTCCTCTGCCTCATTGCTTTACTCTTGCTTTAGCTCTAGCCTGTTATTCCTCACCTGACATGAGCCAGGACCTGTTTTCCTGGCCCTTTGATCTACTGTAGCAGTTATGAAACCATTTCCTCCAAGATTGAAACATTATATCATGTGGAAAGCTCCTCAAGCAGGAAGGTAAATAACTCAAAATGGCTTCAGGAAGTTCCTGAAACTGATCAGACTCTCTAGGTGCCCTGCCAGAGTAAGCAATAAAAGCTGAGAGTCCCTCTCTGGTAAAAGGGAGCTGAGCTGCAAAGAAGATTCTCAGAGAAGCTGAACCACAAAGGAGACTCTGAGAGCAGACCAGCTGCCCAGAAGAAGAAACCAGCTTTGCTGCCTGGAAGAGGTTGAGACCAACTGAGGCACCTGGAAAGGACACTCTTATCTGTTGAACTGCCTCTGGGCTGAGCCATGTGCTCCGGGTTCCCAGTTCTGCTAGCTGTCATTCATGGTAGAGTGGACTTTGATGATGTAGCTGTCTGAGTCATTTCATACTTACCCATACTCGTGTAAGTAACTCCCCAAAAACTCATTGGTTCACCAAATTGGACTTTGGTGGTCTCCATACTTAGGTCTGTCGTGTCTCCCTCTTTGGGGTGAGTAGATGTGTGTGTGTATGTGTGTGTGTGCAGTGTTTCCCCAGGATAAGATTTGTCATACAACACTTACAGCAAATCTCTCTTGGCTGGTAGTTGCAGTTAACACATAGATGGACATATTCCCAGGTGTAAGGCCTGAGAGACCACTGTTCTGCTCCTCTGTCTTCCTCAGAGTCTGCTCCGTTCAAAGTCCCTTCCTATTCCAATATCCCTAGCTCTCTATAGCTTCCTCTTTATTCTGGCCTTTATTAAGACCCCTGCTGAGATTTTCTTCCTCACAGCTGCTGTCTCTGACCTCAGAGCCTGGAAGACCCTCCTTCCCTGTCTTCTCCAGCCCCTTTGGCGGTTCCATTTTCTGTATGGGGCCTATTCCTCTCTGGAATGGACGTATTAAACCAATATCATTCTTTACTTGTTCTTTGTCTCTTTGACCACAGGGTGAGCCTGACAGGTGCAGGCACTTCACAAATCTTGTTCATTGCTGAATCACGGTCCGTCAGCCAGATGTTAGCACAGCCTCTGTACCCAACCAGTGCTTGGCCAGTTGCCCGTTGAGCTCTGTGGTTCCACCATGCTTGCTGTTCTAAAGCAGCTTCTTGTTGGTGGGCCTTGGTTTTAATTACATCACTAGGAGCTGCGTTTTAAAAGCTTTCTTTGATCAAAGCATTATGGAAGATGCAGCCCATGTGTTTAGCAGACACAGCTGGAGAATCACCAAAGCATTTTTCAAAACCAGGTTTGTCATACAAACAGGGATATCTTTGAACTTGAATAATTAAATGCCTTGTTTTGTCAGTTAGTGTGAAGAGTAGAATGTTGATGGTCTTTTGAGAAAGTGACACAGACTACCTGAGGTTGACAGAAAGTGGGTGAAGACTTAAGGTCGTTGCTTATGGGTGAGAGGAGAGAAGAGTCCACGAGTTTTTGTGGACTCTTCTCTGCTGCTATAGTTTTCTCTGTTATTCTAACTTTTATTGTTGTTCTCACTCACAAACAAGACCAGTGCATCACAGTTCAGAGGGTCCAGTGACTAGCCCATGAGGCCACACTATCTAGTGGAGCTTCGTAAGCACCTGGCTCTAGTACAAAGCACACAAAGGGACCCCTTATTTCCTATCTTGGACTGTCCATCCCCTCAGTGTGTTACCATTCCATGATGTATCGAGTTGCTCCTTGACTGTCTCTGGCCCTGATGGTTTTTGATCCCTTCCACTCTTTCCTAGGCAGCCATCTGCTTCCTCGGTGAAAACCTAGGCCTAGAAAACCCAGTGGATTCCCATTTCATCACACGGCCTGTATTATATGATTCCTTATGTTGGGAATCTTTACCTAAAAGATGCTGACAAGTCCAAGTTATGTGACATAGGCAGATGTTAATTTGTAGGAGGGCTCGTAGATTTTTCCTGGCTATCTGTTAAGACACAGCTTAGGAAGAGATCTGGTCTGTCATGTTTTTCAAGTCCATTTCTTCATAACTTCTGTGTCTTCTTTTTTTTTTTGTCTCCTGCTCACTAGCAATACACTGAACTGAAACACAGCTCCAGGCTTCTTGGTTCTCTGGGTACTTTTGATAAATTTCTGCACCTGAAATATTTTGCATCCTTTTACTTGAAATTTATTTCATTAGGAGCACTTTCTCTCTCTCTCTCTCTCTCTCTCTCTCTCTCTCTCTCTCTCTCTCTCTCTCTCTCTCTCTCTCTCTCTCTCTCTCTCTCCACACTAATTGCTTTCCCAGTATGTCTCATCAGTCTTTCCTATTTCTGGAAGGTCCTATCTTGCATTGGGATTTCATTGACTATTGAAATCAAGACTTTCACCTTTTTAGGTCACATATCTCACAACTTCATACTTTAGCTTTTCCTCCATTGCATAGAATTCTCATCACATAAAGAGAATGGTTTCCCCTTTTGTCCTATGCTCAAATATTTTATTTGACATAAGAATTGCTTTGGCTGGAGAGATGGCTCAGTGGGTCAAAGCTGACCACCTAAGTTGATCCCTGACAGGACAATGGAAGGACAGAATTTATTTCTGCAAATTTTCCTCTGACCCTCGCCCCCCCACACACACTGTGGCATGCACAAAATAAAAATAAAAGGAGAAAAAAATGTAAAAAATTAAGAATTAGTTTTAAAAGCTGCATCTAAGATAGGTAGTTATGCAAACATTATGTCAGTCCTGCCTAATTTATATTCTCTGATTTCTTGTGTTTCTTCCAAGCATGTTATCTTTGATGCTTCACCCTGATCCTGTCTTCATCGTCTCTGTACTCTCTGTGATCTATTCTGTAAAAATGTAAATGTATCCCAAATCTCCCCACTCTTCTTCATCCTCTTTCCAAATCATCTTTCCTCTGCCACCAGCAGCTGCCAGGGCCTTCCTCTGTATTTTTAAGGGACTACAATGTTTTTGTTTTTGTTTTTGCTTCTGTGATTATCGTTTCCCTAAAACTCATCCCTACACAGTGCAGTTAGATGGACAGATGAACTGATAGGTAGACAGAAAGACAGACAATCAGACAGACAGGTGATAGATAGATAGATAGATAGATAGATAGATAGATAGATAGATAGCATGGATTAGCCAGAGATCCAGCCCTGCTTAGAGAGCTTTCCATCACATTCAGAGTAGAATCCAAAGTCTTTGATATGGTTGTAAAAACCTGCACCTTGCCTCCTGATCTCTTCCTCTTCTGTGATCCACTGATGTCCTTTTCTTTTGTCAATTTCCCAATCTAGTGCCAGCTCAGGACCTTTGCACCAGACATTTCTCTGCCCAGGATGCTCTTTGCCCTGACCTTTGCTTCTCTGACTTTCTTTTTCTGTTTAAATCTCAATGTCAACGTTATTTCTTCATGACTCACTGCCTAAACACTCAGCCTGAAGTTGCTGTTACCATGTGCTTTTCCACACAAGCTTATTCTAATTTTCTGCATGGCAATGAATAGTAGCCAGTATTGGTTTCTTGTTTATATTTATGTGCTATCCATCATTATGCCTACAATATGAACTTTATGGTATGTCCCCGAATGAATACCTGATGTATAGTAAGCACTCATTACAAAGACTTTGAATTTAAAAATAATGGGTGAAAATATTGATGCAACTTGTCTTTGTAAATAGCTTTTGTAGGATATTTTGTTATTGTTGTTGAGTCCCTCCATCAACCAACTCAGTTTGGAGTACTAAGTTAGCAATTGCCAAGACATTTATTAGCAACTTAGCTATTTTTTTTGTTAGCCTTTTGGCCAAATTTAATTTTTGGTAAGTTGACATCTCAGCTAAAGTAGCTGTAAGTCAAATTTAAGGGTGTGTGCAGAACAATCTTTGGCAACTGAGACGGTTGCTGCCACCACCAACTCTTCTCTGCGGACATGTGCTGGAGCTAACAGCCTCTGCTCCATCTCTGCAGAGAATGAGATGTGCAGGGAACGGACTGCTTTGGGAACATTGCACAGGAATTCACTTTCATTTTGTTGCAGATCTACAGGGAAAAAATTAGCTTGGTTGTCCAACAAAAGCAAGAAAAGCAACCAAGCATTTCTTTCCTCCCCACAGGCTCTCTTCATTCTAGGAATCATTAGTTGCCCTGAGATGGTGGAAGTTCTCCCAGCTATCTCAGTTGCAAATCCAGAGGACATTTTGATAGGGAGAAAGCATTCACTGTTTTGTTTCAGTTTTACTTTTCATTCTCCTATACATTGCTTTTGGACTTTGTCATATCTTGTAGTGACCCATCCTCTGCATTTTAAGCCTTCTTTCCTTTGGTAAACTAAATCTGCTTTCCCAGACCAAAGGCTATAGCTATTTATGGTGCATTTATTTTGGCCATTTCTGTTGACCATTGTGCTTTTCTTGGCCGTAATAACAGTGAGATGACAGGGTTACTTACTTCAAAATGTGTTCTTCCTTCATGTAGTTCTGATTCTGCACACTTGGCCATTTAAAATTAGAATGCCCTTGACTTTGGCCCTGTCATGAACTGTGTACCAGGAGGATCAGAGCAGATGGATGACAGAATGGAAACTTTATTTGACTCTTTGGCAGGTTTTAATTTTACATTGCTTTTTTTATATTAATTCAATTTCCCTTCAGAATGAAAGTTGGCAGTCATTGAGGGAAGTGCTCGAGGAGGTTGGAATCACTGGTATAATGAACTCGAAAGCCCTTCATAATTATGGCACTACAGAGTGACAGCAGATTCTGTGAACAGAGCTAGCTCCACAAAGTACCATTCTCACCTGCTGAGACCACAGTACAAGACACACCAGGAGCCTCCTGCAGCAATCCTTTCTTTTTACATACAGAAAAAAACCAAAGCACAGTGCACTTTTTCCTTATTGAATCTTCAACCAAAACGGTATATTTTTGGAGTTTTACAAACAAACAACTAACTTTAGTCAACATCTTTCTTGTTTGAAAAGACTACAAAATTGAACCACTTCTAGGAATTTAACTCTTACTGTTGCATTCCTGGCTTGAAGGGACGCTTGTATCCTAGAGGCAAGTTTTGGCATTCTAGGGTACTGTGCTGGTTGCCAGCAGGTTGGTGCAGACACAAGGACCCTTCCTTAGAGCAATACCACATTTGCCTTTACAGCTAAGTCAAGCACTTAAATATATATTTATCACATGTGCTTAGATGATGCAAATACAAACAAATACCTTCAAGTTTAATAATAGAAGTTAAAGACTATACATATTTTCATGAAAAGAAAATAACAGAAATCTTTGTGACATACCATTCCTTGAAATTATCCTCACTCAATTATAATCATACACTTTCTACTCTCTGTAATTAAACATTAAATTTCATTTTTTCCAGATGTATCTGCTTCAAGTCATTCAGAATACTCATCCTTTTGTGGTGCTTGGGGGTTGCTTTAAATTTATTTCAAGTAATATAAAGTGAATCTTGACATGGGTGTTTTAAAATTGTATCCTTTGTGTAGAATATTTATGCCTATTAATTTGATCTTACGTTTTATAGTATGGAGTGGTTATCCTCACCTGATGCCATTCTTTACAAATATGTTCCTATTTGTTTCTGCAAAGACATTGTGGACCTTTATTACTAGTGAAGGGAAGTTGAATGAGTTTGCTTTGATTCTAGTAACACCACTGAAGAGAGCTATTGGTGGCAGTTCTGAGGAGTCTGCATGGCTCAGGAAGGTTGGTGTCTTCAATTTACACCATGCTGCCCTTTAGTCAGAAACTCTTGGTCAGATATGTCACAAGTCAGATAGTTTTTATTTACCATACTCACAAATTGTAACTTACAAAGCTAACTAGCAGTAGGTCTGCTGCTCAGTTTTTAGTCAATTTGACACAAGCTGGAACCATCTTGTGTCAAGATGGGAACTCAATTGAGAAAATGCTCCATCGGATTGATGCATAGGCAAGTCTTTGGGGGCATTTTTTTGATTAATGATTGACACAGTAGGGCTCAGCCCACTGTGGAGAGTGCCACCCCAGAGTAGGATGTCCTGGGTTATATCAGAAAGCAGGCTGAGTGAGCCATGAAAGGCAAGTCAATACGGAGCATTCCTCTGTGGCTTCTGCTTCAATTCCTGCTTCTTGGTACCTGCCTTGAGTTTCTGCCCTGACTTCCCTTCATGATGGAGTGTGATTTAGAGTTGTCAGCCAAACGAAACCTTTCTTCCAAAAGTTGCTTCCAGTCATGGTGCTAACTGTGACGCTGGAAAGCAAACTAGAACAGCAGTCTATAAACACTAAGCAAGATTTCCACTCAAGATTTTTGTCAGAATTTGTGATTAAAATCCGTTGAATGTCTATTTTATAGCAAAACTTCATCAAAGTTTGTTGGCTTGCTATCACGGTTTAAGCAGTTTAAATACAAAATTGTGTTCATCAAGCAAGCTAATGGTTTGCTCAGGACTGCCAGGTGGACGAGTCCACCTTACATCATTGCAGGTGCATTGCAAGGACTGGCTGTGCAGGGATGCTCTAGGTATCCTGCTGCAAGCTGGACAGTTTGAGTCAGATCCACGTGTTGGAAAAAGAAAACTAACTCCCAAAAGCTGTCCTCTGGCCTCCACACAGTCATGCCACAGCACACATGCACCAACCCATATCTACTCCCTCCCACCACACAGTCTCACACATACACAAATATACACCAATAAATGAATGGATAGTAATAAATGAATATTACAAAAGAATAAGAATTTTCTATTAATGCTGAATATCTTAATTTATGTGTTTTCAACTTCCTATCATTTGCCCTTCTCCTTAGCTTTTGTAGAACAATGAGAATGGTTCCTAGCTTTTCATTGGTTGGGACTGGAAAGATGTGTCAGGGGTTAGGAGTGTGTACCATTGTGGAGGGTCTGGTTTTGGGTCCCAGAACTGCTATCGGGTGACTCACATTTACCTATAGCTGCAGTACTAGGGAACCTGAAGCCACTGGCCTCTGAGGGTGCCTGCACTAAGGTACACATACCCATACACAGACACACATGTACACATAATTGAAAATAAAGTATCTATTTGTTCATTGGCTTACTCTTTAAAACTGGTCTTCAGTTCATCCATTGCAATCTGTGCTTCTCAGGGTTCAGAAGAAGTAAAAAAAAAAAATGAGGTAGATGTGAGTCTGCACTGAAGTTCTAAAGCATTGAGAAGCAAAATGTTGTCACATCTGCTTCCCTGTGGTGTTTGCCTTCTCACCACACAGCAGCAGCAGATGCCACATTTTATATGGAACAGATTCTTCCTTTAGGACTACTCCTCATTGATTTTCACTTCTCCATCAACTAATTGCACTTGTAAATTTCTATGTACTCTGACCTGAAGAAGAGATGCATGCACGTATCACATACAACTAAATATACAACTTTTACTGTACAATATCCCCAGACCCTCCACATCTCTTTCAGTATAGAATGCATGGGCAATCTTGAGATGATCTTTCAGAAACAACTTATCTCCACTCCTCAGTTCCCAAGAGATAGAGATGGAGATGGAGGTAGAGATGATGATGGAGATGATGGAGATGGAGATGGAGATAGAGGTAGAAATGATGATAGAGATGATGGAGATGGAGACATAGATAGAGATGGGGTAGAAATAGAGATGGAGAAAGAAATGGAGATGGAGACAGAGAGAAGGAGATGGAGGTGGAAGGGCAAGAGGAGAACAAAAGAGAAAAAGAAACTTTTTTTAATAACTTTTAATCTGACACAGATTGTCCTTCCAAAGAATAAAACTATATCATGTGTCAGCATCCTGTAATTACAAAGACTTTGGGACATCCAGGCATCAATACTCTTCTCTCTTCAGTCTCCACAAGAATGTGGGTGCTGTTTAATAAAAAGGCTTTTAACAACAGGAACAGTGCCAGAGATTTGTTAGCATCTCTATGTTCTAGGCACCAGACATTTCCAGTTCAAACCATGACAATGACCCTAAGTGTTTAGAATTGCAGCACGCAGTTTTTCCTAGATTGTGAATAGTCTATACAGTCATGCTGATTGACTTTCCTTGTGTAGTGTATATACATATGTGTGTGTTTGCATATGTATTTGCATATGTATGTGATATCAATGTGGAGCCATCTTGGCAATGTTCTACATCTGATTGAGCTACACTCTGTGGTAGGAAGATAAAAGATTCATTGCTATACAGACACATTCCCTAAATTATCCACCAGATGGCCTTGTTAGAAGTCATTTTGAAAGTGGAATTCTGACTAGTGGGTTTTTAATTATTGTTGCTTTGGGGCTTGTTTCATTTTATTTGGGAGAAGGAAGGGATGTAATTTTTGTTTCTGTGAGACAAAAGGTTTCATTGTAGCTTGAGCTAACCATAAGCCTGTTGTATAGCTGAGGATGACCTTGAACTCCTGATCCTCCTCCTTCCATCTGTTCCACTTCCAAGTGTTGTGATAACAGGTATACGCCACTGTGTCTGGCCTGATCAGTGTTATTGAATTCATACTTTAAATCTAGATAAGCCAAAGCTATGGAAAGCTAACAGAAACAAGAGGAGTTAGAGGGCACTTTTGTAATTTTAGAAGTCTGTTCTTAGAGGCCAGCTTAGCGAGGCTTACTCTAAAGAAGAATGCATTTCCAGTTGTTCTTTTAAAGTGGCTAATTCCTCACATGTGACATGAAAGCCTGGGACTAGATGGAGTGAGGAAGGGGCCAGCAGGATGGGCCAAGGGAGTGGGGAGGCCTTGGATAATCACAAAGAGTAATGATACACAGGAGCGAAAACGTGGCAACAAGATCTATTACTTTGTAGGCTAATTTTAAAAAACTTGCAAGTGGCCAGTTCTTAGAATGAACACTTTAGAGAGAACGTATGGGTTAAAGAAACTATAAAACTTTAAGACCTCCATTTAAAGAATCTCTGAATGAATCTATTTTGATCAGTGAGTGTAAACTATGAGTGAAAAAATCTACATATTGTGCTTGCAAAGTAATGTTTGATTACTCTTGGTGCTTCCTCAAAACACATTTTGTTAAAACTAAATCCTGTCTATAATCTGAGAAAATTGGACAAATGGCAAATGTTCATCAGGGTACCTTTTCCCTCCTCAATTATGTCATGTGAAATGTTGAATGGTCAGCCGGACAATCTAATTCAATCTCTAGAACAGAAATGGTTCAAAGAGAGAACCTACTCCCCAGAATTGTCCTTTGACCTTTGCCACTCGAGCACACACAATGGCACACGTGTCCTCTCCCACCTCAAATAAATACATAAGTGTATGTTTAAAATGTTGAACAATAGTGTGATAGAATATAAATCCCTGTGTTTTGAGGTTATGCAAATTTTAAAACTTCTCTGAAAAAAACCATCTGCCTTGCTCATCAAAATCGACATGACAATTATGATGGCTGTCAGAAACCAAAAGTGTACCTGATAGGATTATGTTTGAGGAAATGTGATATTTTAATAAATAAAAAAGAGTCTAGATGAAAGTTAGATACAGAATACCAAATCCTAGATAGAAGAGACAATATAGAAGTGTTCATGGCACAGCAGAGCATATGTGTGGTGAAATAATTCAGTAATATATCCTAAGTGCTAGAAGAAAGAGGCTGTTTTTAATTTTAAAAGTTAAATCTATTTTCTCAGTTGGAGTCTATAATATTCAAGCTAACAGTTAGTTTGTCATAGTTTTGTGGATGCCTAAAGAAGGTGTGAGATTCCTGGGTCAGAGACACTGTGTCCCTCAGAGGAACAGCCTCAGATACGGTGTCATTTTCTTCAAGTGGCTTCCTGAACCCTAATCCCCACAAGATGATTCAAAGAGGCAGCTAAGTTTAGGGACTCTTCATGTTTGACAATGTGCAGTGATTATTCTCACTTTTGTATCCCAAGTCTTTATCTTCCAGGGATATTCAGTTGACAAGCCAAGCATCTCTAATCCAAAAATAAAACCTTTGAAATACTCCAAAAATATAGAATGTTTTGAGTCCCAGCCTGATGTCACACATCAAAAATACCACACAATGAACTTTACTTCATGTACAAAGTTATTAATTTATCATATAAATTTACCTTTGGGCTATTCCTGACAGTCATGGTGCACTAGTTTTCTCAATCTGTGACTTTCCTAAATATTCCAAGGCATTGGTTGGCCTAGTGGGGCTGAGTCACCAAGTGGAACTGTACAGTTGACAGCTTTATGGATAGACAGGGAGCCTACTGAGGTGTGCTGCCCTGAAGTAACCAAGTCCTTACCATTCTGAAGAGAATTAAACAATTGTCTTGGATCTCCTCTCAGGAGGCAAAGTTTGGGAACAGTACTACTCCAAGAGGAATGACCAAGTATGTTTTATTTGGTTAAAATAGCAAGTCTTCCTAAGCACATTTTATTGCATGCTTAGCAAATACCAAACGCTATTCAGATTTTCCACTTTTTTCACCCCAGGCAGTAGTGAGGAAGAGAAAGGGTACTAGGCACCACCAAGGGGACTCAGCCCACCATGACCCTGTTTGGTAGGATCAAATTACTTGAGTTTTGACTTTGGTTCGCTCAGATGACTCTTGTAGACTTCTATCAGGATCTCACAAAAGCTTGCACCTAGACAACAGCATCCCTTCTAGTTCTCTTTGATAAGCACCAAGTATTTGAAAGAAAGACTTTTTAATGGCATGCAAGGGAGCCTGGTGATTTTCTAAGTGAAAGCTGATCCAGATGATAAGTTTAAAGCTCACTAACAAGATCCCCATCCATTCCTGGAGTTCAGGAATCATGTAGCCAAGCCCTCTAGAAAACTAAGTTCCAGAATGTTCATTTGCCTAAAATTGTACATCTAGTTAAAGGCTAAAACTTAAATGCTAGCTTTCTCATTTCTCTGTCAAGTTTTCTTTCAATTTCAGTGCAACTAAGTAGGTATAGAAGATGAAAAGCCACAGCTTTCATGAGAGATACTGCAAAGTTTAAGTGCTGCCGTTGACTCTACCTGCGATTGGATCCCTTCTCTAGCTATGTAACCGGTTCCTTTTGTATGATAACAGCACCTACTTCATATTATATAACGACTCTGACCAATGCTGTAACCCAGTGTAGGAATAACTTTCATAACGTTTGCTTAATAGAGAAAGGCAGTCAGAGAAGGGGGCTTTGCATGCAGTAACTCCATCACTGCGGGTATTTTGAATGGGAAAATATATACAAAGCAGACAAAAATTATAGAAGTTAAAATGTACTTCTTGAGCATGATGATTGTGAAAAACTACTCATACCATCATTAAGATGTTTATTGGTTCTAAAAATCATTTTTAAATATCTAAAACTTTTTATTTTTATGTGCATGTACATAT
>CABHPQ010148958.1:0-19526 GCA_902168405.1 Peromyscus aztecus | reverse complement strand
AAAAAATTATCATTTCTTAAACATAATTTTAGGTATATATTTGATATCAGGAAATGAGTCATAAATCTATATCTCAAGCTCCAAATGCCTTGAAAGGGGTGTTTTTAAGCATAAAACTCAGACATGTTTTCCCCCAGTAAGATATCTTCCCTTTTCTACAGCTTGTACTTTTTCACCTAAAACCTAATTTCTCTGAAAATGACATGAGGGACAAGCCATACATACACACTTCCGCTGTCTGTCCTAGCAATGACAGACTGACTTTCAAAAGTGCAACTCTTGGTTTTCACAGGTGAATGTGAACCTCACTCAGAAATGTGACACCAAAGTGGAGACCTCGATGTAACGGACATGCTGTGGGATGGTCTGTATGTCAAATTGCTCTGATTGGTCAATAAATAAAACACTGATTGGCCAGTTGCCAGGCAGGAAGTAGGCGGGACAAGGAGAGAGGAGAATTCTGGGAAGTGGAAGGCTGAGTGAGGGAGACACTGCCAGCCGCCACCATGACAAACAGCATGTGAAGACACCGGTAAGCCACGAGCCACGTGACAAGGTATAGATTTATAGAAATGGATTAATCTAAGATATAAGAACAGTTAGCAAGACGCCTGCCATGGCCATAAAGTTTATAAGCAATATAAGTCTCTGTGTTTACTTAGTTGGGTCTGAGCGGCTGTGGGACTGGCGGGTGACAGAGATTTGTCCTGACTGTGGGCCAGGCAGGAAAACTCTAGCTACACGGACATCGTGGGCAATCACTGGGTTAAGGATTAGATGTGTGATTAGAATGCAACCGCATAGTCAGGAAAATATTTACCTGCTTTGTAAGAATATGCTAAGACATCTTCCTAGCAGTTGTTAAGCAGACAAGCATATGAAACACTCTGGTTAATAAATTAAAAATAAGCCGTGCCTCTCTGCTAGGCCGATGAGAAGGTCTTTCCCTATGGATATTAGTGTTTACTCTCATTTTCAACTTCCTTCTGTTGAATAGTGTGGATCTGATAATAATTATTGAAGTTGGGATTTTAGTGGAAAAACTTAAACACTCAGAGGAAAAACAACTAATAGAACCACATCAAAGAGTATTTTTACAAGAATATTCAGGAATTGCTTTTGGGGTATTCTAGGAGGGGTAACCAGGACACTCTTCCAAGGCATCTTAAACTATTCTCCTGGTAAGTTTAACCTAACAAGTGTTAATTTCCTATATGCCTGGCACCAGCTTTAAAATCATTACGCCTTGCCTCTTTCTGCATGAATAATATGGCTTTGAGATTTCGACTTCATGACTTCTGTTTCCCTGACAGCCTCCGGGTGAAACCTGATTAAGTGTGTGGGAAAGACTTTTACAGCGCTTCATTTTTAGCAAAATGTGTCAACTGTCTCACTTTTATGAACCCATTTCCTGAGCTGTTCCCCACCCACCTCTCTTTCCAACTCTTTCTAAAGTTGGACTCACATTAGAAATCATACATTTTACTTTTTATCTTCCAAAGCATCAGCTTGTGCTTTGAGTTAAGGAGTGGGGCCCGAGTTTTCTCACTCCAGGTTGTATACTAATAAATACTAAATGAATCAGTCCTATGAGCGAATCGCTTCAACTGCTGAAATAATGGGGCACAAGTGTACAGAAAGGAGAACCCTGGGAGTATGTAGCATATTCTAATTGTCGGCTCTGTGGCCTTGTGTCTGAGTGGCAGATGGGTCATAATGGTAGTTCAATCTTACGATTGTTGTGAAGGTTGAAAGATGCTTCATAGTGGTGTTTATTAGTACTTTATCCAGTGAATGTGTCTGCAAGTCTCACTTGTAGAATTTGATGCCCATTTTCTATAACTCAAGGACAGATTTTGACAAATGGGCTCAGTGGCCAGGAGTACTTGTTGCTCTTACAGAGGACCTGAGTGTGATTACCAGCACCCATATATTGGCCTACAACTATCCTCAACCCTAGTCCCATGGGATCCAACAGACATGCCATAGCACAAATACATTTGTTCAGGCCAACCTAACATTCATAAACATAAACTCAATAAATCTAAAAAGAAAATTAAAAAAGAAAATGTATAAAAATATCTTGACAAATAATGCCATTTTCTTTTCTACTCATTTTTTTCAGTGCTTTGGGTGAAAAGATAAATAAAAAAAAGATATGAAAGTAAAAAAGGGATCAATTGGCAAGAGGACGGGACCAGTGAGAAGGGGACAAGAAAGTGTGGGGGAATGAATATGACAAAATAATCATATATATGTATACCATGTATATGAAAATGAAACCCATTACTTTGTAGTTTATATACAAAATATGAAAACATTAAGCAAACAAATATAACAATATGC
Organism: Peromyscus aztecus; assembly: GCA_902168405.1. Classification (NCBI taxonomy): domain Eukaryota; kingdom Metazoa; phylum Chordata; class Mammalia; order Rodentia; family Cricetidae; genus Peromyscus; species Peromyscus aztecus. The sequence goes on along the minus strand of CABHPQ010148958.1, from coordinate 17,180 downwards.
TTTTTTTGGGGGGGGGTTTGTAGAGACAGAGTCTCTATTGTTTTGGCACCTGTCCTGGATCTCACTCTGTAGACCAGGCTGGCCTTGAACTCACAGAGATCCACCTGGCTTTTCCTCCCGAGTGCTGGAATTAAAAGCCTGTGCCACCACTGCCCAGCCCAGCCGACAATATGCTTTTTAAATAAAATCAGTGTGGTTTTTTGGGGGAGGTCTTTACCTCCTTTGTGTGGTACTTTTCAAGAGATATATTAGCTAAAATTATAATTTTGGTCATAGGTATTTGGTAAACTTATGAAATAGTGGTATTGGGTTTCTTAGCTAACATTGTATATGAAGACTTACATTATAAAATTATGATGTAACACTGTATGTTATAGATATTTAATCTGACCCAAGATATTATTTCCATCTTTATTATTTTAAATTTTCAAATTTGAAAAATGGAGTAGAATTTTGTGGCTAGTTTTCTGCTAGACTGTTTTTTTTCTTCCACAGATTTTTATGCGCTAACTTCACTCTCTCAAGAGTGCAGAAAAGCTTGGCACATAGGTGAGCAATGAATGCATGCTGTATGAGCCAGAGAAGTATCCCCAGGTTTGGTTTCCTAATGTGTTGTAGAACCTGAGTGCAGCTTATATCGGTAAACATGAGCCTTCTCAGAAACAGGGCCTTGAAGGGTGATAATGCAAAATTTTGTGGTTTCAAAATCCACTTGAAAACAATTTTTTATTTCACTTGTATGAATATTTGCCTGCATGTATGCATGTGTACTAAGTGTAGTGCACAAAGAGGCCAGAAGAGGGAGATAGATCCCTTGGAATAGAGTTACAGACAGTTGTGAGCCATCATGTAGGTTCTGGGAATTGAACCTGGGTCCTCTGCAAGAGCAGCAAGTGCTCTTAACTGCTGAGCCATCTCTCCAGCCACTTCAAAATTCACTGTTTCAAGTAGTGTTCATACATTTGATAGTCTTCTGGGATCTGACAACTAAAATACATTATTTATAGCATATGATGAGAAAACTGGTATTTTAGTCTTTGTTATGAAATTTTCTTTGTGAGAATAGTTTACAACTTGAGAGGTTAAACACAAAATAGGTGAATGAAGTGGTTGACAGTGACCCTGGGGCTGAGAGTTTTTAGGCTACGGAGAACTCCAAGGACAAATCCTAGGAGACCTAGCTCCCAGGAAGATCAAGCACCAGGTGAGTGACATGCCCACGCTCATCTCTAAATTACCCCCAACAGCCTTCCTTCTGCCCAGAACATTGAACTTTCCCACAGAACGTACCAAGTTCATTTTATGTGCATCACGGCAGATTCTTTCCTAATTATTATGGTTATTTTAGTAGTATTATTTATCGTATTTACATTCCTCCAACTTTGCAAGGGCATTTTATTTTGGGGAAAGGGATCAGAGAGAAAGGGCAGATAGATTATTTCTTGCTTTCTTCCCTTAGCTTCAGTTAAAGATCAGAGAGTCACCTTGGTTTTGGAATCTGATCGTGTCTCCACAGATTCAACATTGTACCATATGCTCTGTAGAAGCCTTGGAACAAACTGTTTCTTTGCACCACCACCTATAAGCTTACCTTGTGAGGTGAAGTGAGGTCTTTCTAGTTGGGAGGCAGCAGTCCCTGATCGGGGTGGAGGCGGAGGAGGTCTGCAGTATGGAAGAGGCTCCTGTGAGTTGCTTTCTGTATCAATTCCAGGAATGAACACATACAAATCATCATACTGGTTCTCAGAGCTTTCGCCCTCGACCTCTGGCAGGCTGGATCTTGACTCAGCACCTGGCTCTTCCTCCTCTGTGTCCCCAGCCCTTTCAGGTTCCTCAGATGTGTCTGTGCTCCGTCTGTGTGTCTTCCTGAGTTCGTGATGAAATGCTGGGGACTGTGTGGCTATTTATGATGAAGATTGAGCAGTTTCACTTACACACATTGTCTGGAGGCATTTTGAAAATTTGCACAGAAGTTGTAGCACAGTTAACAAGCTTTTGTGACCTGCAATGTAGTAAAAAGCTGCCCATTGCATAGCTCCGCTTTCCCTAATGAGCCTCGAAGCTCCATCCCATCTTGTTTCCTGAGTACATGACACAGCCACATACAGACATTTTGATTCTGTGGAGAAACTGCTGAAAATGAATCTGCGCTTTACTTTGCATCTCCACATATTTATTATACATACTACTTAGGGCTGATAATAGGCATTGCAATAACTTATATAATTAACAACCATAAATTATTATGGGTAATTCATTAATTTTTGAAAATGGTACTTGGTAAAATGCCTTTTTTTTTTTCTCCTGGAGAAAGCATATCTAATGATAAAATGCATTCTGTTTTGAAATTTAACCAAATAATTGAGTCAATGTCCCTATGGTCTAAGAAGCACACAACATATACATTTATATTATACAATAATACTCTAACCACTCAGGAATAGCACAAAAATATTAAGCAGCAATAACTTCACATCTGTAAAACAATTTATACAATGTTTTCTTTTTAAAAATGAAAATGAAAGACATATTCTTTTTGATCTTTCAAACAGATGGAATGTGTCTTATCATTTTCAATGAAAAAGAATTGTTTTCAAATTTTGTTAAAATATAGCTTTAAATATCAAATGAAACAGTGTGGGGAAGGAGACACTTGTTCTTTGTCGCTTTGAAAAATGAAGTCACACAGTAGAAAACTTTCAGCAATGTGAGAAAAATGAGGCCCATGAAAAAGTATGCCTGTGATGGTGCCCTGTACAGTCTTTTCTTTCACACGAGGAAGAAGAGAGACACAGTGTTTGCTTCTAGAACTGAACTTAGATTCTATTAATACTAGTCTGGGATAAGTAAGCAGACTTCTGTGGTATATGTATGTGCTGTGCTGTGTGTGTGCAGTGTATGTGTTTGGTGTATTGTGTATGTGTGCTGTGGGGTATATGTGGGGTATGTGTATGGGGGAGTGTATGTGTATGTGGTATACTGTATGTGTGTGTGTGTGACATATGTGTGAGGTATGTTGTACATGAGTGGGGTATGTGGTATTTTGTGTGTGTGTGTGTGTGTGATGTATATAGGTATGGGGGTAGTATTTGTGTATGGTGTGTTGTTTGTGTGTGATTTTTCTCCAGAGGCCTCATTCAGTTTTCTATTCCTTACACCTCGACATTGGCCCTAGAGTAAAGTGATCCCAGGAAATGCTGATGGAGTAGATTATGGAGCAAATGGAAGGGAATTATTGCTCAGCCGTAAGTACCTGAAGATGCTTGACTATTTTGTCTAAGGAAAACAGTCATCAGCCTAGAATTGCAGTCAAGGACAGGAAATTGCACTTTAGTTCTACAATCAGTGTTTCTTGACATTGACAAAAACCAGACATTCCAGGTGCTTGGCAGGTGGATCCAGTCCTGCCAAGTTAAGTTAGAGTTAGTAGGCAGAGGGTTCAGCATGCCCAGTCATTATTGTAATGCTGACTGGGGTGCCTTGACCTCACTGAGCCCCATGAAAACTGGTGACTGAGCCCAATCACGGTCTCACAGCTGAGGGAGCTCTCAGTTTCAGCTGTAGAGATGAGATTGTTCTTTACAAGAAACTGCAATAATGTTTTCTTGTTGTTGGTAGGCCTTCAGAGGGTGGAATATGATGATAGATGTGTGGTCAGTATTAATAGTGAACTTTATCATAACCTTTTATTATTGAGATGATAAAATACATAACCTATAGCCCTTTTAATCAGTTCATTAATTTAATATGTAGTATTCATGTGCGTATTGTGATAATGTTTGAAGGATTTTATCAAAGTATACTTGGTAAGCTTTGCATTAAATTTTGTCTGATTTGCCTATCAACCTGTCATTCAAAAAGCTTTGGTCAGTAGTGTACAACTGAGCATTGATCATGCACTGCTTCTAGGCCATATGGACCTGAACAGACAATCCTAATCTCCCAAGACAAGTATTTTAAATGAAGGGGACAAGCCATAAATGGAGAAGCAGATAAGTGAAATAAAATGCTGAATGATGCTGAGCACAGTGGAGAAAGACACAAGCAAAGGGAAATGAAGAAATGTTAATAACAGGGGTTATAATATGTGAATGGAGTATGGACGGGAGTTAGGAGGATGCGGGAGGAAGAACGTGTCGAGGGAGCTGAAACTGCACATGTCCTGAGCAGAGGCATAGTCATTCTCTCTCTTTAGGATAAATAACAATGACAACTAGTTGAATGCTGGCAATATTTCGCAGGTGTAATCAATAGCATTATGGTGGAGTGGATGCAGAGGGAGAAAAAGGACAAAAGTCCAGAGTAACTTCAAGAATTTTGAACTAACTTAAAGAGAAAAGGCATTTTTGCTGGCTGCGGGGGGAAGTCGGCAGGTGGAGACATTGGGTATAGCAGGAATCAGGATTTTCCGAATGAAGGGTGGGATGCCCGTCATAAATGCTGGTGAAGATGGCAAGCAAGCCATTGCATGCTAATGAGACCTGGCCTGCACATGTATGAACACTGAATTCACCTTCAGATGTTAGACACAGAATTACATGTGCTATGGCATGAAGGATCTTAGAAACATCCTTGCCTCAACTTCCCACATCACAGCTGACAGAACTCAGTTCCACAGAGAATATGATTGTATTTTGAAGAACAAATTTGGAAACATAGTTTTCAAATACCCAGAAAAGAATATCAAAGTGATTTGTATAATTTTTCAGGGTAGGAAACTCACAAACTCTTATTTGATTATTAAATCTTGACTTTATAAAAGGTGTTTAAATTAGTCCATGTAGGCAAAACATCTTTAGCACAATATTATTTAAAAATCCTTTGGTTGATAAAATACCTTCGCACACGTTCTGTTCAGTCTTGTTTTTGAGTTTCATACACTATACTATAAAACCTATATGTATTCATGCATTAGAAGAAAACTTACAGGGTGAACATGTTGCAAATGCGGTAGTATCCTCTTCATAATCATTTTCTTGCTCATTATTTCTGCTAATGTTTTGGATCTGAAAGGAAGGAAGGTCATTTTTAATAATGTGCATTCATCTTACCTACAGGGAAAATGCTTTTAAAGTTTTATTAAATACTTAAATTCTTCTTTATTACCGACTTTGGTTATACATGTGATCAAAGATACATGGTATCATGAATAATAAGCTGATTTTCAAAAGAAACCTAACAACTGTTTTAACACTTGATGAAAGCAATAATCATGAGTTTGGGTGTAGTAACCTGCATCAAACTGAATACAAACAGTTCTCTTAAAACTCTTTCTTTTATTATTTAAAAGATATTATTTCTATCAGGTATATTATGGTACATTTTTTTCCATTTTACATACCAACCACTGTTCCCCCTCCCTCCCCTTCTCCCATTTCCCTCCCCCCTCCCCCATTCTTATAGGGGGTAGTCAACGCAGTCTGGCACACCAAGTTGGGGCAGGACTAAGCCCCTCCCCTCTGCATCAAGGCTGAGTAAGGCCATTCCCTACCATAGGAAATCAGCTGTAAAAAGCCAGTTCATGTACCTGGGATAGGTCCTGGTCCCATTGCCAAATGCCCCACACAACTGCCTCCCACATTCAGAGGGCCTAGTTTGGTCCCATGCAGGCTCTCCAGCTGTCAGTCCAGAGTCTGTGAGCTTCCACTAGCTTGAGTCAGTTGTCTCTGTGGTTTTTCCATCATGATCTTAATCCCCCTTGCTCCTATAATCCCTCCTCCCTCTCTTCAACTGAACTCCAGGAGCTTGGCCAAGTGCTTGGCTGTGGGTCTCTGCATCTGCTCCCAATAGTCACTGGATGTAGGTTCTGAGTACAGGGGAAGGCTAGTTCAGGCACCCTCTCCACCATTGCTATGAGTCTTAGCTGGGGACATTCTTGAAGATGTTTATTCCATGTCTTTATAAGGAAGAAAGTAAGCTCATTTATTTCTATTTATTTGTCTTTTTGAAGTCAGTTCTGGTATTTATTTACTTACTAATTAACTTATTTATTTAGCAATGGCAGAGCTTGAACCCAGGCTCTCCAATATGTTAAGCATTCACTCCACTGCTGATTCATACCCCAGGTCACACTATATGTAGAAGACAGACTTACTGAGAGAGAACAAAATATATTTACCACTAGACGAGCTAGTTTTGTCTAAATTCTCTGAGGAGATGGAGCTCCTATAATTGTGGAACATACTGCGCCTCTTAGAGAAAGTCAAGCGACAGCAACTGTATTTGTCCAAACTGCATACAGAAAAGGATGGAGGTGTGACTGTATTTAACAGAGACCACACGTTTTAAACACAAATGTCAAGTGGCTTATTCAAAGATATGTTTTTGTTCTTAACAGAATTGATGGAAATAATGAGGCCATTTGTTCTAAGCTAGAGAATCCACATTGGTACACTTTACACATTATTGTAGCCAAGGTATGCTGAGGTATTTGACCGGTGCACTGACCTCATCAATTTTCTTTACCATCTGTGTTGGCCAACGAGAACCCAATGGAATTGATTTATTTTTAATGGATGTTCTTCATGAGAGTATCATAACCTCTAGTTTTCCAGGGAATCTTAAGAATGAAGATTTAAGAGTAAAGAAAAAGTACCTCAGTACTTTATTGAGTCTGATAATTCATTTTAGTCCTCAGTCCTTTCTCCTAAGTGTAATCTATGAAAGAAAACAGTGATGTGTTGGATGATATTTGCAGGTATTGGTATTCAATTCATTGTTTAATAAAGATATCTTAAGTTTCCAATTAGAATAACCTGTACATTTTATAATGTATGTCAAGAATATACTTTATAAGTCTATAGCACTCTCAAAATCACATAAAGGAATGTTTTTTACTCTTTAAACATCAGAAATCATTTCCAAAGACCTTAAGAATTATGGAAAAATACCATACATTAAGAGCTACTGGACAAGTATCTAGATATGAATATAAAGAAATTGAAATCTATTTGGAGTAGGTTTCATGTTACGATTTAAGCCATATAAACAGCCAAACCCCAAGAATATCCCAAAAACCTCCTTCCAAATTTTATCTATGGTCCATATTATGTACAATTAATATTTCCTATAATTAATGCTATACAGAGTAATTATCCTCTCAGGAGTGAAAGTATCTGAAAATATTTATATTGGAAAAGCAAATGCTTCCCCTCAAGGTCTTTACAATCATATATTAAAAATATGCTAGATCTAATGACACATTAATAACTATTATACAAAACCAATGATGGCATCAAAGAGAAGTCTCATGCTCCTCAGACATCTAGATATTTAAAACTTGGCTGTGTGTTCTAGTGGACCGAGCAAGGGCTATGCATCATCTGAAAGACAAATCATAGCTGTGTAATTTATCAGCTATATGATATCAGGCAAATGCTTAACCCTAAACCTCAATTTTCTACCCTGTAAAATGTGGGTAATATCTATGCCCTCATTTTATGAAGAAGGGCAGGTCATAATAATATAATCCAAAACATCTCTACCATGTAATGAGTGTTTAATGAGCATAATGTTGACTTGATTTTCCTTCTTATAAATACTTTTAAGAAAGCGTGGTTTCTTTTTGTAAGTCTGATTTTATTCATACATTTGTTAAACATGTAGTTGGCTTTCTATATAGCACATATACTCTTATTAAAAGAAGAAAGTTAAAAAATGAAGTCAAAATTACTCATTGATGCTGGAAGATAAAGGGAAACAAGATACAGTATTTTATTTATTTTAATAAGTTTTCACTACAGATAAAATAGAGAATTAAAAGTTGAACCCAACACAGTGATGGTGGCTAATTGCAATATCCCACTTCTACCAATAGATGGGTCATCCAGTAACTCTCAAAAACCTCCTGAAGTTAGACTCGAGACATTGAAGATGGAGGATTGAAGGACAGACAAAAGAAAACCTCTAAATAGACACAACAGAAAAATCAGGACAGGGGGTTTGAAATATATCACAAAGTTAAATGCTTCACCAAACTTCAAAAGAAAAGTTTTGAGACCAGTTTATCTGGCTTTCAAGGAGAGAGAGTTGGTGGTGACCCTGGTGTAGATTCATCAACCCAAAGAAGCTTAAAGAGCTAAGTGTGGGCAAAGAATGGAATGCATCATGCACCAGGTTTTGTTTCAGGAACAGTGTGACAAAGAGTCAGAGTGTAACTATACTCAGAATTTGGTTTTCAAAATATAAACTAATGACGTCAGAGAGAGATGGGGCGGGGAGAGACAGAGAGGGAGGGAGTTACATTATGGGCAAGGACTACAGAGATGGAACAGACAGGATGTTTAAGAACTATGATGTCAAAGGCTGGAGGAAGGGAGTTAAATATGACCATGAAAATTTCTAACCCTCAATATCTAGTGACAGCTCTCAGGCTAAAGTCGTCTTTTTAAAAACCTTCAGAGATGAAGACACTGATTAACATGACATTTTTGATGCAATCTAGGACTAAGCTGGTGGTCTAGAGAGTGTGGTATTGTGTTCCCCAAAATATTGTGCACCCTAATAAACTTATCTGGGGTCAGAGAACAGGACAGCCACAATATTAAACATGAGGATAGGCAGTGGTAGCATACACCTTTAATCCTAGCATTCCAGAGACAGAAATCCCTCTGGATCTCTATGAGTTCAAGGCCACATTGGAAACAGCCAGGCATGGTGACACACGCCTTTAATCCCAGAAAGCGAGCCTTGAATCCCAGGGAGTGGTGGTAGAAAGCAGAAAGGTATATAAGGCATGAGGACCAGAAACTAGAAGCATTTGGCTGGTTAAGCTTTCATGCTTCTAGCAACAGTTCAGCTGAGATTCATTCTGGATGAGGACTGAGAGGCTTCCAGTCTGAGGAAACAAGACCAACTGAGAAGTTGGCCAGGTAAGGTTAGCTGTGGCTTGTTCTGTCCCTCTGACTATCCAGCATTTCATCCCAATAACTGGTCTCAGGTTTGATTTTATTTATTAAGAACTTCTAAGATTCCGGCTACAAGAGAGAACTTAAATATCCTTTGTATTGGATCTTGGAACTGTGGTGGGTAGCCATTCCAGCTTTGATCTGGAAGTTCCAACCTCCACTGAGGCTTTGGTAACTGTCACGCCTACAAGACGGGGCCAAGAGAGGGCCCTGAAGACCTGAGATCCAGATGCGCTGTGCTCTCTCTGTTCCTGGACAGTGGAGGTTGACCGAACAGAGTTCTCCAGAGAACACTGCCGGACTGCAACACACCTTCCCCAGACCCTATGACCTACCTATCCCTTCATTTGTAAGTTACACCACTAATAAACCTTCCTTTTAACTATGTGGAGTGGCTTTAATAATTTCACCAATATGTGGTGCCCAACATGGGGCACAAACCCACAACCCTGAGATTAAGAGTCTCATGCTCTGCTGACTTGAAAATCTATTTGGAGTGGATGCATGAGTATAAAATGGAGAACCTTCCAATCTTTGAAAACAGAGACTAGTTTTATAGTGGACAGATAAGCTTCTGATTTGATCAGTAAGACATAACTAAGAAATCTGACTAACAGAACTGAACTGTAAGTACAGAGTCAAAATTGTGCTTTCAAGATTTCAGAAGAGCAGTTAGATACAGGCTACTAAACATTGATTATAAAATATACTTGTTCAACTACTGGCTCATTCCTTTCCAAAATATAAGATGATAAACTGGCCATGAAATTAAATAGATAAATTTAGTGCTATAAACTTCTAAACAGTACACTGAGTATGAAAAAACACAGAGCTGTGTCGACATTTTAGAGCGGAAGCTGGATGGGGAGGAAGCAGCAGGAAGAAGGGCTTTCGTGAGTAAGTACAAGAAAGAAAAATGACAGATACAAGGAGGGTGTAATCACACAGTCAGAGGTCCAAACGAAAAAGAAACGAATCATTTTTTTATTAACCTTTTTTGACTTCAAAATGATGATACTCAGAACTGAGCTGAAACATCTTACAGAAGGAAGAGTTTCTGGCTTAGGGAACTTTACCCAAAATAATCAACAACTGCATCCCAGAAAGTTCTCAACACACCATCTACAAGTAACATTTTAAAGCACGATTGTTATCACCAACATGGACTAATCAGGCAGTGGACATTTCTTAAAGATTTTTCTCTGTGTATGTTGCTATAATACATGGCAAGTTTTTAAGGAGACAGAGTGAGGCAACATAACATTCCCCTAAGATGCTAAATATTTAGCTTGGAAAAAAAATCAACATAAAATATACCAAGAAATTATAGTTTTGTGTTTTGCTTAATTAAAGATTTCAGTATAAGAAACTATTGAGATCACTCTTTACAAAATAGCTAGGACTGGGCTATGAAGGATGAGAAGGGTTTGTGAGACTCATCCTGAATCTAGTGGTGGTAGCCGCTAACAGATGTTTACTGACCTAATGGATGAAGGGATAAGTGTGAATTGGTAAAAGGATGAATGTGGGTGTTCCAGCAAATAAAAGCAAAAGCATGCTGGGTGGGCCTTAAAAATACAAGGCAAAGAGAAAAGCCACAGGATCCAAACAGCAGGTGACTTTTTTTCAGAAGATGTAAATTGTGATAGGAAGCCTGGAGGCAGCACTTGTTTACTGAAGCTTAGCTGTATGTAGCGCTCTGCAGCACAGCTGCTGCTGATTGGTGGAATGCAGCTGCTGCTGATTGGTGGAATGCAGCTGCTGCTGACTGGTAGAAGGTTTTTCCAATCAGCACCCTTCTGAACATGTGTAGATTCCATAGGTTATGAGTTCTGATAAGCCATCAGATAGATTTGGATTCAAATCTTTCTCTCCCATTATTACTCACATTAGCTCAGCTAATTCCTTTCTGGTTTGGCCTCTCTAGATGCCAAAAGAGCTTAAATGTATCTCATCTCATGGAGTTACTGAAAAATACAACTGATATCAAGTACTTGGAATAAAGCTTGGTAAATAGAAAACAGTCTGCAACTGCTATCTATATTATTTTAAGAGTATTGTTTCACTATAGAATTAAATTTTATGTCACTGTATTTTTCATATAGCCATGTTTATGTTAACATTTGTAGTCAGTTACAAGGTTGAATAAAGACCAGTTGTATTTAAACTAGAATATAAAAAATAAAACCCAAGGGTCCAAAATTATAAAGGATTAAAATTGGACACCTTTTCTTAGCTCAAGATCTTTTTAAATTATACCTAATTTAGGTATGGGGAATCATAGCACAAACATTATCATAGGTTCATGCTGGACCTCTTTATATTCATAGGTGTTAAGCAGGGCACTTGGGCATGGTGTGTTGGTTATGTACTCATATCTGTTTGAAATTCCATTTGGTACAACTTCCTTTGTAACATCATGAAAGAGCTGGAGGCCAGCAGGATATAGGCTGAAGGAATCTCAGATTATCCTACAAGGCAGTAAACTTTGATTTTATAACATTTATGCTGCAAATATTTGTCTAGGTTAGTTTTAAATTAACTTCTCTTCTTCTAGTACAACATGATGGGAGGCAAGACCCATGTCACCCATAGGCATTTCATAACAGGAATGCAAAGAGAAGGGAGAAGACATTGGCATAGATGGGGTACAGAGTCCATAGTGAGCCGTGAGGAGGTGATACAGTCCTTGAATAAACATGTGAATCTGCAGTTGCCACACCTAAAATATTGGTCATTCTAGTTTTCACAGTGAGGATAGGAACATGTAGCAGACAGTAGCACCAAGTTCACTACTGAGTCTTCCAAAGTCTAGACATCAGTTTTAGTTCTAAATTTAAATCTAGTTAATAAAGGTCAGTAGAGGATATGCAAGGCACCACCATGACAAGGATACAAACCATTACCTTGTTTTGAATATGCTAATCAAATCAAGTTTAAAGATGACGTAATACGAAGGCACACCAAGTAGAAGGTGGGCAGTAGACAGACTTCCATGCCTTGAAGCTGGCAGATAGAAGTTAGTGAAGGCACAGGGCCAGGTTTACATCTGTGGTGACAATTTTCAAAAACTCATTGTCTGCTGTTTCTGAGCCTTTAATACTCGAGTCAGGGGTCAAAGAAGCAAATGGGTCCAAACAGCAGAGCAATAAAAGGCTGCATTTCTATCCTTACAGTGGAAGGACACTCCATTTATCTAAAATAAGAGGTACAAGTGGTTTCTGAATTCAAGCCAGAAGCAAACATAAAATGCCAGTTAGACACTTAGCAATTTCCTGCAAAAATTATACTCTTTGGTTGTTAGATAATAAGTGTTATTTGACAAATGAAACAAAGGACTGTTTAATCTTATACTATTACTATGAACAAATAAGTGTTATTTGACAAATTAGACAGAACAATCCTTAAAGCGTATGTTGCTGCAAATCTATTCTCAGCATTCATGTGGCTGAGATAATCTCAGTTTCCAAATATGGAATAAGGAGAGTTGATTCCTATTGATTAAAGTATTTGAACCATGGGAGACTAAAAGCAAGGAAAAGTGAAACATTTATTCATTGAAGATATGGTAGGAGGCTAAATAAATTTCTGATTTCAATGCTCAAGCTGTCTTTGTTAGTAGTGAAGTGTTTCATTAGAAAGAAAAAGAAAACTCTTGAGATCTCTCTCTCTCTCTCTCTCTCTCTCTATATATATATATATATATATGTACACACACACACATATATATCTGATGAATGAATACTTTTCTTATTAAACCCATCATAATCACTTCATCTCGCCATCCACATCAGTTACCCGAAGGCAGTTACTATCCTATCATACTCTGATGAGTGCATTGGCAGTGTGTACACTCGGATTTTCTGTTCAAGGAACATTACTTCTGCACAAGAAACATACTTGATGCACCCCAAAGAAGCCACAGATGGTAGCAAAATACACTGATAAGTTGATAATAGCACAAACCTCTTAAACGTGAATTTTCTATAATTGAATGAATTTAAGATAATGTAAAGCAGAAACCTTTCCTGGTAGAAGGAAAAGCATTGTTATTAAAGAAATTTATTTCCCCAATACTTACATATGAAATCAAATTTAAAGAGAACCGGAGCCGGGCGTTGGTGGCGCATGCCTTTAATCCCAGCACTCGGGAGGCAGAGGCAGGTGGATCTCTGTGAGTTCAAGGCCAGCCTGGGCTACCAAGTGAGCTCCAGGAAAGGCGCAAAGCTACACAGAGAAACCCTGTCTCAAAAAACCAAAATAAATAAATAAATAAATAAATAAATAAATAAATAAATAAATAGAACCAGTGAAAACAATCAGCTCAATTTGGCAGCAAAACATTTTCTTTAGTCCTGATGTCTGACAGTTTTTATTAAAACTTGTAATACTGAAATAAATTTGATTTTGTGGAGTCCATCACCAAGACACTGAGATGGTCACTGTGTATATTTTATAACTGTTGTACAATAAGCCTACAGCACTTCATTCTGTTATGAGGCATTTTGCTTGTTGTGTGTGTGGGGGGGTTACAGCTTAGCATTTTAAACCCAAGAGTGATTCACTACACAGTTTTCAGCTACTGGTGAAAAGAATTCCTAATCTTCATAGTCATGGCCTGAAAGAAATTACAACTAGTTCTAGGGGGAGCCAGACCATGGTTAGCACCCACTTGACTCTGAAAGTAGCACTCTTCATAGTGTAGAGTAATATGGACTTCAATCAACTTGTCTGCTGAGCCTCACTCACCTTCAGCTGTGAGGATCTTTGGAAAGAATTTTCTGGTTTTAAATGGAGACCACTACTTACTATCCAAAGGCTAAATTATTTGGTGGGTAGGGTAGGGTATTGAAGCCTGAACCTGAATGAATGTGTGTGTGCCCAAACAGTCTTTTAAAAAAAAATCCATACAGAAACAGGGAAGGTTCATGTTATTCACTTTGTCTTAAAGTGTCTCTGACATTGGTCAAAATCTCTACATACCAACAATGGCCTAACACCAAGGGAATATGGAAACACTGTCTCAGGTCATTTCCTAGCATGCACATTAACATTTTGTCTAGTTATCTGAGCAATTTTGTATCATTCTGGAACATAGAATTCTAACAATAAGGTAAGGATTGTAGCATGAATCTTAAAGGTACTTATTAATAAAATCAAACCTGAGGCCAGTTATTGGGGTGAATGCTGGAAGATCAGAGAACCAGAACAAGCCACAGCTACCTTACCTTGCCAGTTCCTCAGCTGATCCTGTTTCCTCAGACTGGAAGCCTCTCAGTCCTCATCCAGAATGAATCTCAGCTGAACTGTGCTGCTCAAAGCCTAAAAGCTTAACCAGCCAAATGCTTCTAGTTTCTGGTCTTCACGCCTTATATACCTTTCTGCTTTCTACCATCGCTCCCTGGGATTAAAGGCTCACTTCTTGGGATTAAAGGCGTGTGTCACCATGTTTGGCTGTTTCCAGTGTGGCCTTGAACTCACAGAGATCCAGAGGGATTTCTGCCTCTGGAATGCTAGGATTAAAGGTGTGAGTGCCACCATTTTCTAGCCTCTGTATCTAGTGGCTGTTCTGTTCTTTGACCCCAGATAAGTTTATTAGGGTGCACAATATTTTGGGGAACACAATACCACCACAAAGGATTGCTTTACCTTACCTGGGATTTGCATTTATTAACATCTGAGTGAGGTGAATGAATAAAAGATTAGGCAGTCTGCCCCATGCCAAAGACAGTTTACAACTCACTGGAAATTTAAGCTGTCTTTAAAACAACAGAAACAATATCAATTCAACACAAAACAAGTCCAGTCAGTAAAGAAATATAATAGTGTCAAAGAAGATAATTTTTAGTTAGTTTTATTGAAACACTTATCCAAAGCTTACTAAACATCAGAAACTGAAAGAAATGGAGGCCAGATAAAAAGTAAATAAAGTTTCTTCTAGTAAAAGCTATACTTTTAATATATATGATAGATGAGATAACCTATTAATAGTTATTAGGGATAGCTTACATAATATTTTCTATATACCAGAAAATGCTATAAGCTTTACAGAATTAATTTCCAACGTTAACATATTTAATTTTCAATGTACCTTTTCTCAGTTAGGTTGCTATTATGATTCTCATTAAGTGAATGAAAAATTAAGCACAATGGGCTAAATAATTTACCCAAGGATACACAGTTAATATTCTTACTGGAGAGTCTATACAGTAAGATAAATAAGTAAATAAACACAAGAAGTCATCTTAGTAACATGCCAAGTCATGTGATTCTATAAACCAAGTCAAAATGTTCACAGAAGGTATAGCTTAGAGTTTTGCAAGAAGCAAACATCAGGTTGGTGGCATCTAAGACATCTAGTTATGATCATAAAACATTCAGAAGCAGAGGCGGGGGAGGACACTATGGGCTAAACAACATAATCAAAATAATCAAAGAACTCGCACAAGAAACCATAGGTTCTATTTGTGGAACAAGGGGCTTCCTGGCTTGGCCAGAGGGTCAGGAAGTAGGTATCTGTGTGTGACACTCAGGAAAACCCCACTGGTATAGTTCTTCCTGTTTCCCTAGCACATCCGAGCATTACGGTCAGGGCCTGAGAGTCAGGGTATCTGTCAAACCTGCCCAGAAAGAGCACCCAAGATAAATATTCTGGGCTACTGGCAGACTTCCAATGAAACAGAAGGCTCATTCTCAATTCATAAAGAAGAGGTGGGCAAAATTGTGATAAGGACATTTTAAAACAAAAATACAATACAGAATCAGCACAGATGTCAATAAAGGAGTATAACGGATGGACCAGGGCCACAGCAGTGAGGACCACTCCAGCCTTTCTTGCTTATTTTTCTGTTTTTTTCTATGATAGGCATTTTTTAGAAGCTATATATATTGTACATATATATGTACACATATATGTACATTTGGCTTGGATACACATACAGTGAAAGTATATTATGCTTCTTGTGTTCTTAGAAAATAAGAAAATGAGGTGAATGGAGATATGTTATATAATCAGAGAATGCTGCTTTACGCCCAGTCTTTCAACAAGAAATGTTGTAAGGTGAAAATATTACAGGTATAAACATTTGGGCTTCATAATAATACAGTTTGACAACAGACTTTATTTCCTTAGTAGCATAGAATTAACTTAAGCCTGGCTCAACCATCTAAAGCTATCTCAAACAATGTAAACAATCACGTACTGCTCTCCTCATGTCAGAAATGGGAAAGTAAGGATAGATACTTCCTTGAGTTATTTCTCATAGTCAGTGGATGAAGTGAATGTTATCCACAGCTCTTGTGGGGAGACATAATGTGTATGCAGACACTCTTAACTTCTCTGTCTTTCTGTCAAACTGAGATGTACATTGGGAGGGGAAAATGTAAATAAATATAAGCAACAAAATGTCAAGTCCCCTGAGTTCTGTGACCTGAGTCATAAATACTCAAAAGAGTTAGAAAGAGCTTGACAGCCATGGCTGTGACCCCATCACTTGGAAAGTGGAGCTAGGAAGACCATGACTTGGAGGCCAGCCTGTGCTAACGTAGTATTTCATAGAACCTCCGTGTATAGGGAGGAGCTCAGATAATAGTGTTAAGGATGTGAGTGGGTATTACACTCAGCATTCAATATTAGGTGTTTACAATGAAAGCTGTGCAGAAGCCTGCCATAGGGATTCATTATAACATACCTCCTATCTGAAAAGAGGCATGTAATAACCTTTTATTGCCTTTAATGCTTTGAGGGCTTTAATTTTTCTAAAGGAAAACAGGGTCTTTTCTCATCATTTTTACTTGACTCTTAATATACCAGAAGATATTTGTGAGCAACAGCTCTCATGCTTTCCAAAATAAGCCCGATTATGAACTACTGGAGAGACCTCAAGGCAAAGCAGGCAGCTTATTAACTGCGATTTTATGAGGCTTCACGAATTCCAGCTTGTGGAAGGCAAAAAAAAAAAAAAATCCTTACAGCTGGCACTGCCTTTTTCTTAATACTTCACAGCTGCCATCCACTTCAAGCAATGACCACTGAAAGTGAAGTAAAATTCAGAGGAGAGGGGGGTGTAGAAGTCACATTTCCCATGGGATAGAAACACAAGTAGGAGGAGTCTGGACGACAGCCTCTATCATGTGTGACATTTGTTATAGGCAGAAGACAGTGGCATGAACCATCATTCAGCTGACGTCTCAGTATTCAGCCCAAGAGCCCTCATCTATGCTGGTGAATTTGTGGTCCTGTACACTGCACTTGCATTCATGCATGCGTGCACT
>CABHPQ010148957.1:0-25621 GCA_902168405.1 Peromyscus aztecus | reverse complement strand
CACACACACACACACACACATACACTCACACACACTCATACACACACGTACACCCACACCACACACTTTGACATACACACCACACACATACACGCACACACTCTCATTCACACACCACACACATACATATACACTCACTCACACTGACACACACACACACCACACATACACAGACACTCTCTCACACACACCACATATACACTCTCTCACTCTCATACACACATACCCACACTCACACACATACCACACATACACACATACACACACACACACACACACACACACACACACACACACACACACCCTTACATTTGAGGGTGTCCTTGTGGTTTCCCTGTCATTCCTAGTACCCCATTTCCTGAAGAGTCTTCCGATCTTTCCCAGTGGTGGCAACACGATCATAATATGTTCAGGTTTGCCAGCTAGGCCTGAAGACAGACCCCTCCCCCTCCATCGCTGAGGTTTGCCATAGCCTGCAAAGTGACTGAAGTCTAGCCTCGCTGAGTCTTTCCAAAGGCTCTTCCTATCTGCACCCTGGCCCCTGGCTTCTGGAAGTAGCGATGAGCTGTCTACAGTGTGGCAGAAACCACCTGAGACACAGATAAACCCGTAGCTTTGTTGTGTTCATGCTCATTAACAGTGGTTGCCAGAGCACCTGAAGCATTCTGGGAATCTGGGTGGCTTTTGTTTTCTTCAGCAGCTCCTTAAGGACACCAAGCAGCAAACACGGGATTGTATTTTGCCAGGAAAGTCCAAAAGGATGATGGCGGCTGTTGTCAATTATTGGCATTTAGACAGGACTGTATTTTTATTTCAGAATATATTTGCACAGCTAGGAAGCACATGTGGACAAGGATGAGGTGATAAGCTGAGCCAGTGCCAAAGCAGACTAGAAAAACAGGCTTGCTCAGAGAAACGGTCTCCGTTCTGGGAGTTTGTGTGAAGAAAATTCTCTCTCCACAGGCATTATCTTCTCTTAAAACATTAACTCTTCAAAGAAAAGAAAGCTTGGAATCCTTGTCAGATAACATAGTGATGTATACAGAGAGTTCTCAATGGGTGCTTGCTGGGTGAAGGAACCCAGGCAAGCATGTGCACTGTGGAGAACACAAACTCGGCCGCCCAAAAGAAAACTTGGCTGGCTGAGTCGGGGTATCATGTGTTTTTCCTGCATTGAAAAACAAAAACAAAAACAAAAAAAACACCAATCTGTACTGGCCCTGGGGTGTGCTGAAGTTCAGCACAAGTGTGTACAGGGGGAAAGAAGCAATGTGTGTGTGTTGAGGGGGGCTACCTCCCTTGGCAAGAACCCGAAAGCTATTAGATGGTAGGTTCTGAGGTTTTCTTGAACAAGAGAGGGTTACTGTAGAAGGAAGCCAGTATCCTGGGTCATAACAGAAAGGAAGTGGGTTGAAATTTCATCACTCAATTTGAACTAACTCAGCTTCTGGGGCTGGGCAGGTTCCCAGGACATCCATCCTGTGGTAAGGCAGAATTCTAGGAGATGTGGGTGATGACACACAGGATAAGCCTCAGAGACAGAGCCATGGGGAGCTGAAGCCAACCCCAATACACCAAGGCACACCTCAGTACCACCTGCAATTTACAACACCATGGCCACTCACACTCCCGTCATCTTCTGACGGACTTAACTCTTTCTTTGTTACCAGTCCCCACGGCACGTAGACGGGACACGACCCAGTAATTTCTTTATCTGTATAAAGCAAATCTTAAAAATGTGCTGTTGGTAAATCACACTGCAGAAGTATAGAATGTAACAATTTTTAGGAAATAACATGTATATTTAACTATATATGTGTATATAACTTAATAGTTTTATAGTTCATAAGTACAGATTATAGTAATGCTGAAGGAAAAAAAAACATTTAAAGTAAAATTTTAATACTAGCAATGCCTAGGAATAAGGAGAGAGACCTAATAAGGAAGCACACAATACAGGCTGTATTTCTCAGGCAATGTATTTAATTTTTATTCTTTAAAAGTGATGTATGAGCCGGGCGTTGGTGGTGCACGCATTTAATCCCAGCACTCGGGAGGCAGAGCCAGGTGGATCTCTGTGAGTTCGAGGCCAGCCTGGGCTACCAAGTGAGCTCCAGGAAAGGCGCAAAGCTACACAGAGAAACCCTGTCTCGAAAACAAAAAAAAAAAAAAAAAGTGATGTATGTGACGCATACTCTTTTTTTTTTTTTGTGGGGGGATGTTGAGACAGGTTTCTCCGTGTAGTTTTGGTGCCTGTCCTGGATCTCACTCTGTAGACCAGGCTGGCCTCGAACTCAAAGAGATCCACCTGGCTTTGCCTCCCGAGTACTGGGATTAAAGGTGTGCACCACTGCCACCTGGAGAATCATACTCTTTTTTGTGCATGAAAGGTTTCTTAAGAGGTTCAAATGGTAATTTTTTAACAAAACTCTGTAAGCTTGTGAAGAAGAACAAAGTTCAGGTGAACTCTGAGATGCACTCTGGTTCCATCTCAGGGGTCAACCCTCATAGTTGGTCTGTGGCTTTCTGAAGACCCGTGTTTTAAATCTCACATGTCACAGCACATTGAGGAACGGAGAGAGGCCTCTAATGAAAGGCAGAATATTGTTCATTTCTTATTCTAGGAGTCAGGGGCCACCACAGCTTCAGAATAAAGAAGTGATTTACAATATTAACCCAGGGGCAACTTGCAAAATGATGAGAATTTAAATCAGCCCATTAAAATGGTGAGTGATACTCGCATGAGCCCTCATGTCCAAGGTTGATTACTACTGGTTTGAGCAGAATGGTAGGTGTTCTGGGTAAGGGCAAAAAGGATTTTCTGGGGGCGGCTGAGATGTTTTAGACTGTGATCTGGATGATAGCTTTATAAATTGGAATCTTTGTCAACACTCTAGAATGCTACACAGAGAAACCCTGTCTCGAAAAATAAAAAAAAAATATATACTTCATTAAATAAAGATAAAATAAGCTGAAACTTAAAAAGAGATAATGGGTTGCAGGCTTTGGGAAAACTCCATAGTAGACACAAGTCTCTGGACTTGGTCCCCAGCACTGAAAAGAATGAGCTTAATGGTGTGTTACTACCAGGAGGGTTTGCTATCCCCAGCACAAGCCAGAGACTTGAGCATGACTTCTTCTTGTGAGTATTTAATACAGTTCTCACCCATGCAGCTATCCGAGAGCAATGTAAGAGCTGCCATCAACAATTCAGCCAAGTTGGACTAAGTCCTTTTAGGTAACAGGATGAATCAAAAACAATGGACTCTTCAATCTAACCTGACCAGCTCACAGTGGCGCTGTTAGTGAAAATATGTCAATGATACATAGTATTTAAATGATTCTCAAAAGGTCCCCAATTTTGATTCCCATTTACTCCTTTTCCCCTTCACAATTTTAAAAAATGTCCCCCTTGGAACGGTCCATTTTCTCTGTAACATAAAAATTACCGGTTAAAGAAATGAGCTTTCAGATTTTTGTGCGTAAAGAACAAGAGGGAGCTAACATTAAAACGTAGATAGTAAGCAGTTCAAGCTACAGGTAAGTGCCCAGTATTCGGCAGCCAGAAAGCAAGGAGCACGCTCAAAAGTTGGACATAATCCACCAAGATAACGGAGAACACATGGGCATTTAAGGAGACAACGGATCCGAAAGATAAAGGTTAGGACTAGCCTTATGATTTATCAGCAGTGTCTTGAGCATCTGCCTGCTCAGGATTCTTTGCCATACCTGCTGTGGATCAATGTGCTTGCCGGTGCCAGAAGCTGTGTGATTCCCCTGAGATCCACAGCAGCCAAGAAAGAGTAGGGCCAGCCTTGTTCTGTTGTTTTGTTTTTTCTACTCTGGGCAATTACAACTGTTTACTATGAGTTCCTCAGGGTGGGCGTTTTCTTCGTTTTTCAATCCTCAGGCTGCAGCGCGGGCTGTCACTTGTCACCACATCAGCATTAAAGTTAGCCCGCGCTAACACTCTGGAGCCTTTAACCGGAAGGTGCTGGTGTGCCTGAGCAGGGGGAGGGGAAAGAGTTATGAACTGTCCAGTGGGGCGGCAGAGAGAAGGAAGCCATGCC
The DNA here is from genome assembly GCA_902168405.1 of Peromyscus aztecus. Classification (NCBI taxonomy): domain Eukaryota; kingdom Metazoa; phylum Chordata; class Mammalia; order Rodentia; family Cricetidae; genus Peromyscus; species Peromyscus aztecus. The sequence continues at coordinate 21,551 of CABHPQ010148957.1, read as the reverse complement.
GCCCTATTATCAGAACTGGGTCATCCGGCATCCCCTGCACCCCATAAGGTGGTGCGTGTTGGCTAGAGGAGCTTATTTCCACCGGAAAGGGGGAGTTGAGGGAAAAGCCAAGAGCACACTGCTCCATTCTGCCTTCTCTTCCTTCTCAGTGCTCCTCACCTCCTCCTCCCTTCTCTTGCCCTCATCATCCTCCTATCCTCTTCATTCTTCCCAAGGCAAGTGACAGGAACCCAGCTCACGTGATCTTAAGCAAAGAGGGACTCTGTAGCCTCACCTGTCAGGAGGTACACCGTGAAAGCTCCAAGGGCAAAAAGAACACACACCGGGAGGATCTGGGATGGAAACCGATGTATCCCTTCCTCCTCCCCCTCTTCCCACTCTTCCCCTCCTCTCCTTTTCCTCCTCACCTCTTCCCCCTCTCCTCTTCCCACTCTTCCCCTCCTCTCCTTTCCCCTCCTTACCTCTTCCCCCTCTCCTCCTCCCCACTTCCCCTTCCTCTCCCTTCTCTTCCTCACCTCTTCCCCCTCTCCTCCTCCTTACCCCCTCCTCCTTCTCATGTCCTCCCACTCTCCTCCTCTCTCTTCTCTCTCTCCTCTCTCTCCTCCCTCTCCTCACCCACTCCTTCCTCCTCCCCCATTCCTCCTCCGCCTCCTTCTCTTTCTCCCCTTCCTTCTCTTTTCTCTCCCATTTCGTCGTTCGCCTTGCCGTCTTCTCCCATCTCTCCTTTCTCTACCCACCCCCTCACTCTCTCATGCCCTTCTCTCGCCACCATCTCTCCATTCCTGCCTCCTTCCTCTCTCCCTCCATCCTCCCCTCACTTCTCCCTTCTTTCCTCACTTCCCCCCAATAAATGTATCTCTTTCTTCTGACTGTTGTTGCTGGGTGCCTTTGGCAGATAGGGCTTCATAGGCAAAAAGAGGACGGTTAAGCACCCTGTACAGCATCCCATTAAGCATCTCCTCCCCCAAACTAGCACCCCTTGAGGAGGACTCTGATTGCCTAGCTTGGGACTGTGCTGGTCCGAGGAACAGACATCATGAAGGTCTCTGCCTAGCCTACCTTTTGCAGAGACAGTAGAGAGTCAAGAGAGGAAACATTTTCCTGGACACACCCGTGTCACACATGTTCAATCAAGACTAAAATTTGTGTAGACTCAAAACCTTGCCAAAAGCGGAGGCAAAAATAACCTCTACCTCAAGTAATTATCTTTTAATCACTTAGCCAATGACTCATAACTCCTTGTGAAGCTTATAAGGAGTGTCCTATATTTCCTGGAGGACAGTCTGCCCATCATTACCAGAAGTGGAGTTGGTATATGAAGTATAGCCTAAGTACCCCAATATACCACTTGAGTACTCTTAGTAGGTAGCACATCTCTCTGTCCCTCCAAAGAAGCAAGGATGCTTTCCCCTTGGGGTTGTGGTCAGCACTGAATGAACAGTTGTGCTGATGTTAGAGCTACCCAAGAAGAGATGGTCAATGTCCCATTATGGCTGCAAGATTAATAGTTCTTTTCGGAGAATCTCGGTTAGACACAAGAGGCTTTGCTGGCTTCTTGAGGCTGGAAGATGTACATGCTCATTAAGAATGCTACATCATCCCTTGGTGTCAAATGTGTCCACATTGTTGTACAGCTGTCAGAGGAAGCTTCCTCTCAGCATGGCATCCCAGGGATGCTTCTGTCTCCATGACCACGTCCTCTTTGAATCTTTCTTTCTCTCTCTCTCTCTGTGTTCAGGAGTGTACACATTTCTGTCCAGCACCTTGAAGTCTCTGGAAGAGAAGGACCACATCCACCGCGTCCTGGATAAGATCACAGACACTTTGATCCACCTGATGGCCAAAGCTGGCCTGACTCTGCAGCAGCAGCATCGTCGTCTGGCCCAGCTCCTCCTCATTCTCTCCCACATCCGGCACATGAGGTGAGGCAGCTCTGGGTCTCACAGAAGAGACAAAAGATGCTGACCCAACCAACTCTGTGTGACAGCTGACACAGGACAGGCTGCTGAATGAGTAGGCAAAGTACCCTAGGAAAGACGTCTGACTCAAAAGGCTAGGGGAGGACAGAAGAGAGCCACAGAACCTACCTGGAGCAATGGACAAGCATGAGAGAGGGGTCCCTAGAGGAAGTGATATGTACTGGTGGTTTGAAGCATATGAAATGCTCATTGGGTGGTGAGAAGAGTCCAATCACAGGGCCTTAATGAGCATAAGCCATCTCTCAAGTCATCAGGCGTATCTGTTATGGTTCTGGCATTACCCCCTAGTGACATATACCGGGGAATGCTGCATGAGAGACCCCTGGGCTCTGATGCAGAGTCAACGCTGATGCATCCATAGCTACCAGAGCCTTCTTGTCGTCTCCATTGCCCTTACCCTAATCCAAGCCACCATCGGTCATTTCTGCACCACAGGGCATGCTTCCTGATCTCAGTCTTTTCTATTGCATCCCCAATAAAGCAGCCAGAGCACTCACTTTGAAATCAAGCAAGATCATATCATCCCCCTACTTTAATTATTCCAGGTGTTTCCTATTGCTTTTTGATAAAAAGCATGTCACCCTTTTATTGGTGAAATTATTAAGGCAACACCACGTAGTTCAAAGGGAGGTTTATTTTGTGGAGTAACTCACAAGTGAAGGGATAGGTAGCCGGGTCTGGGAAAGGTGTAGCACAGTCCGGCGGTGTTCTCTGGAGAACTCCGCTCGGTCTACCTCCAGCGTCCAGGGTGCAGGAACTAAGAGAGCTCCCCCATCTGGATCTCGGGTCTTCAGGGGTCCTCTCTTGGCCTTACCTTGTAGGCGTGACAGTTACGGAAGCCTCAATGGGGCTTGGAACTTCCCGATCAAAGCTGGAATGGCTACCCACTACACCCTTTATTTTGCTTATGTTGTTCCTTGTGATGAAGTCCTTCTTAGTTATCTTTCTGGGACTCCTTCATAATTGAAGCCTTGAGACAGTGGCTATTCTGCAAGTGATTTGTACAGCCCCACTGCAGACTTCAGACTGAGTGTCTCTGGAGGGTCTCAGCTGGGCTCACTTACACCACTGTGGGTCATAGGTAGAAGACCTGCATCGAGCCCTACAACTGGGCCAGGTGACTCTGTTTTGTGCATGTCGTTCTTCTTGTACCCCAGCTTAACTACGACATGCTCTAGCATCAGCAGAGGCACAAGAAAGCCAGCCCATTTGAGCAAGAGCATTGCAATGCTTTGGTCATGTCTCATCAGCTAAGCAAGTCAAGGTGGTAAGTCCCAGTTTCTAGCTAGTGGATCACAAGCAGATGATCACATTCAAGGGGAGCATGTCTAACCCTTCATCAACTTCTCATGGTGTCCTAGAGAGGGCGGCAGAGAATGACTCAGAACATACCCCTGCCAAAATACCTGGCTGAGAGAGTGGGTTTCTTCTTGAAGAGAACATAATGACTTATTCTTTGAGGGATTTATAGAAACCACATGACCCCTATGAGTGTTTTCAGTTGATAAGAATCCATGACTTTTCAAATGCATTATGTGCCTGGCTTGTCAGTATTAGCAAGCCTAGTTAGTTAATACCAAGTACCTTCGCAATACATGCCAGCCATGGCTGGTTGTACTGGCAATGTAGTGCAGGAGGCATGGCAGAGAGCTTTGTAATTGGGAAATACAAACGAGAGGTGAATATTTCACTGAAAGCTTTGAGCCTCTCTCTACTCTCTCTGTGACAGTCCATACATGCACACATGCCTTATATAAAATACTGGTTTCGTACAGATTGCCTCCCTGCAGCCAATCTGAGTCACGGAATTCTTGTTTTGTTAGCTTGACCCTCACCATGTGTTAGGGTCATAACATAAATAATTTAATGCCAGATTTGATCAGACTGTAAATGTGATTCATTAGGCTGTAGGAGAAACACAGCGGCAGAGCTGGGGTACTTAATGTCAACTGTGCTTTAAATTAAAAGGCAAAACAAAAACAAAATAACACTTCAACATGTGATTGAGGTTGGATTTCAGTTCTTGATGGTTCTCATGTGTTTTGTGGCACTGCTCAAACCTGGGCTAGCTTGTTACCACCACAGATATAAGTATTATTAGAACATTCTCTTTGTTCTGCCTGTTCATGATATACATTGCTATAGCCTATTTTATTTTGTTCTAGTTTGGGTTATTTTGAAATATGTTCTGATTGTAGAGTTGAAGCTAGCCTGGAAAATACCACATAACTTAGGCTAGCCTTGAATTTGTAATTTCTACCCGACCCCGCTCCCAAGCACTAGGATTACAGGCGTGCTCCATCACACCCAAGTCCATACTTCTTATAAAAGAAAATTTCAAGCCATGAAAGAGTTATGGTTTCCTGCTTCCACTGCCTACCTGCCTGAGAGAGCAAAGAGGGACAAGAGAAAAGAGAAAAACCATTTGCCTACACTCTTTTCTTCCTATTTTCTCTATTGTTCCTTGGTGTGAGCAGCATTTATTGTTCTGGACTGTGGTAGAAGATGGGTGATGTGGAAGGAAACACCTGAGCAACAGGTCTGAACCATTGCCATGAGGCAACAAAGGTGTCTTGGTCACCAGAGGCCTTTGAAGATTCCATGGAAATGCACCCAGGAAAAGGGAACAGATTGTTCAGATTTTCTAGGTCTCTGTGGGTCTTAGTTCCATCAAAGACCAGTGACAGAGGGTTAGTCAGTCCAGGATGACAGATACGGATACGGTGTTCTCTGTGAGGGAGATGAGTGCAGGTCACTTGGTCCTCAGAGAGCCTGTAGCTAGAGTTTTCCTGCCTGGTCCATAGTCAGGATAAATCTCTTTCACCTGCCAGTCCCACAGCCGCTCAGACCCAACCACGTAAACACAGAGGCTTATATTGCTTACAAACTGTATGGCCGTGGCAGGCTTCTTGCTAACTGTCCTTATATCTTAAATTAGTCCATTTCTATAAATCTATACCTTGCCACATGGCTCGTGGCTTACCGGCATCTTTACATGCTGCTTGTCCTGGTGGAGGCTGGCAGTGACTCCCTCCGCCTTCCTGTTCTTTAATTCTTTCTGTTAGTCCCGCCTATACTTCCTACCTAGCCACTGGCCAATCAGTGTTTTATTAGCAACACATTTGCCATACAGAACATCCCACAGCAAGAGCCTGAATAGAAAATTTGATTTTATTCTGAATATTATAGGATGCCATTGAAAAATGTAGGCAAGGACCCCGGACCATAGAATGAAGTTCAGAAAGTTAGGGTGGGCCTTCTAACCTAAATTAATGCCATCTAGAAATGACCTCATCAACATTCATAGATATCTAGAGCTTGTCAAGTTGACATTCCACATTAACCGTCATAAAGAGGAAAATTCATAGAAAACCCACTAAAAGAAGCTGGAGGAAGAGTATGATTGTGGGGGGTGGGATGAGGAAATGAAAATACATGGGCATGAGTCCCAGCCTGAGTCTCTCAAGCCCTTTGGCCTCTACAGATGCCATCCTAAGATGAATCCCTAATAGGTAGAAAGATTGGGTCACAAGTGCCTTTGGAGTTTCTCTTAGTTCATCCTCGGAGAAATTTCAGCCATCCTGGAGTTCAGCTATGGTCTAACCTGCTTCCCTCTTTGTCCCTTCTCCAGTAACAAAGGCATGGAGCATCTCTACAACATGAAATGCAAGAACGTTGTACCCCTCTATGACCTGCTGCTGGAGATGTTAGATGCTCACCGCCTCCATGCCCCAGCCAGTCGCATGGGGGTCTCCCCAGAGGAGCCCAGCCAGAGCCAGCTGACCACCGCCAGCTCCACTTCAGCACATTCCTTACAAACCTACTACATCCCCCCAGAAGCGGAGGGTTTTCCCAACACAATCTGAGAGCTCCCAGGCTCCCCCAAGGCTCTGAGAATTCCTGCAGCATTTTCCCCATGTCATGTATCACTTTAGCAGAATTCTGTCTCCTGCATACACTCTGGCATGCGTCCACCACCAGTGGCTTTCTAGTATGAGTGGCCATTCATTTGCTTGCTCAGTTCTTAGTGGCATGTCTTCTGTTGGGAACAGCCAAAAGGGATTCCAGGGCTAATGCTTGGTAACAGCTCTGTTTCTCCCTTTGCTACATCACTAAGTCTGAGGATTCCTGTAGTCTTCATGACCAAATTGAGATACCTGCATTGAAGCTACTAGTTGAGACCCAAGCCTAGAGAGTTAACATTTCACCTCTGATAAGCACTTTGTATATGGCTCCAAGAGTAAGCCTCAGCAAAGACTTTGAAGTGGCTCCTTTAATTGAAGCCTTGGAGAAAGCTATCTCATGAGTTCCGTAATGTACCCTCTTGTATTCCTATAGCAACATTTGACTTTATTAAAGGGAACTATTGAACCCCTATAGGAATACAAGATGCACACAGGGAAGGAAGACCCTCCCCCCGCCCCCTTTTGTCAAGACCCTGTCAACTTAATACACTGCACCTTCCAGCTTCTAAAGCGTCAACTGCTGAGCACTGTACACAGGTCATGGGTTCTAGATAATTCTTTCTTCCCACGACTTGTGGGAACCAGTAAGTCAGTTTCAGTTAACACCCTGACATGAGGGCTATAGGGTGTTTGGATTTTATTTGATTTTCATTTTGTAATACCCTTCTGCCCCTGGGGTTTGCAGTAAAGGCGGCTTGGGTACCTGCTTTGGTGAGTCTAGCATTCATCAGCAGAGGGCGCACTCCTTGTCCCCTCTCCATGTGAACTGCCCTGACTTGTCTGTCCCCTTGTAGAGCAACCAAGGGCAGTTACAATGAACCTATACGCTGGCTATACCTTTTGTTTTACTTAGTTTTATTCTTGAGTGGAGAGCACATAATAAATGTACAATGGCTGTGACTCAAAAGGAGTCTGAACAAGAAGGAGAAATGTGCAGAAAGACCCAGCCATAGGCAACAGCTTCCCAGGGGTGTCCTTCACAGTGACACACAGTGGAGCTGCCCTCGGATCCACTGGCTGGTGGCCTCTTCATTCTAGGTATGGGCCTGATCTGATGAGTAGACAGTAGATATCTTGTGTTCCTTCAGATCCTCCAGAAGCTTGAGGGAGGCATGGGGGCGAGGTCTTGGAGCACTCATGACTCAGGCTGATGAGGGGTTGCTCAGACTAGAGTGTCCTTGTCTGTTCGGAACTCATCTCAAAACCAGCTGGTGTGGCCCTGGGGAGGAAAATTTATCCCTCTCCACAGCTCATGTTCTTAAACTTCATAAGACAGAGACTGAGGCCGGAATTGGGCCATGAGAGTCCTTTGACCAAGGGGATAAAAAGAAAGGCCTACCCTAGCCACAGTCACCCACGCCCCCTGGGGTGTTGGCCTCTCTAGTGAAACTAAGGATTATTTCCTGTTCTTAATCAAAATGAAAGTTTGGTTTCCTTCCCTGACTTCATGATCCATAATTTGAACTCCATCGAGCTGTGGCGTGTTAGCCAACAACCCAGGTGAATGGCTAGGTTTCTCTTGGTCTGTCCTCTTTGAAATGGTGGGTTCCATTAATTTCTGGTCTCCTGGTTAAGTGACTACCAAAGAACTGGGAAACTGGGAGGGCCATTTTTTTTCTCCTTTTTTAATTTTTCCTATTTGTGCATCAAATTCTGGGACAATTTTATGTATCTGCTTTAAGAATATGTTTAAGAACATAATTCATTTGTTTGTATTTGTTTAAAAAGCACCTTATATAGTATAATATATATTTTTTTGAAATTGAATTGCTCATTTATCAGACAATTGAATGTAATAGTTCTGTTCTGAGTTTTAATTTGACTGGATTTTAACATTGCAAAAACCAAGGGAAAAATATTTAGGTTTTTTGTAGACTTTTCAAGCTACCATGTCATGTATGCAGTTATTAATGCCTAAAGCCTGGTGATTTTCATTTAAATGAAGATCACATTTCATATCAACTTTTGTATCCACAGTAGACAAAATAGCACTAATCTGTATGCCTATTGTTGGATGTTGAATGATAGACAATCTTATGTAGCAGAGATTATGCCTGATAAGGAAAATTATTCAGGGCAGCTAATTTTGCTTTTACCAAAATATCAGTAGTAATATTTTTGGACAGTAGCTAATGGGTCAGTGGGTTCTTTTTAATGTTTATACTGAGATTTTTCTTTTACAAAAATAAAAACAAAAATATAAAAAAAAAAACTTCTAGGACTTTAGATGATGTAATACCAGCTAAATCCAAACAATACTCTAGTGGAGGGTTTTGCATTACCCATCGACTGTGTTTGTATTCATGTAATGATAACACATTTGAAATAGGTAGAGAACACCAGACAGCTGAAGTATTAGCCCACGAGTTTCAAATAACGTTTGGAAATCTCTTTTTACCCTTATCTGAAGTGCCAATTCTGAGCAGCTGATGTATTTCAGCTGCTGTTGTGTTGGGGCATTGGGGACATGCCAGAGAGTCATACCTGTACTTTTCTCCCACCTGGAGGCAATTTAAAATTGGAATGCCATGATCTATCTAGAGTTGGGATGAGGGGGGAACGTAGATCTGGGAATTGGAAGAATGGGGGAAATGGTGATAGAGAGTACAGAGAGTACTCTGGCACCTTGACTGTGCTCCAGGTTCCAGAATTTCCCTTCTATATGCACTGTAATGAAATAATAAGTAGCTCCATGGGTAGCCATTTCCAAAATGTTGGCTTGAATTCTGAGGAAGACTGTGGAGGCAGCAGTAAAATCCAAAGAATAATCCAGCAAGGGGTCTGCCCGAGTTTCCTTTAGCCATTGCTTAGCTTGCTGATTTGATTCTGGTCGTCCAAAGAGAAGACCCTATCAATGTAAGTGACAAAATCCAGTCCCCAAAGAAGTGCCATCTTTGACAGATTTCCCTGATAACATTGCAGATATGTTTTTCCATGACATATCTTTTGTCTTTGGGGGGGGGAGGGCTGAACAAGTAAGTGACATTAATAATTTCCTTTTAACTACATTGTGGTGTCCACACTTCAAAGTCTTACACATTGGAAAGGTCTTTGACTCCAGCCATGGGTTTGGAGTTACCCATATTCCTGCATGAAGTCAATGACAAATCTCTTCCTATTCATACTTTGCAACTCTGAGTTGTACTGTGGATACTGAGAACGATCACTAGGACCATAGTAATGTCTAATATTCACAGTCAGATCTGCTTGGGGAACCTAAGTCTTTTAAAGGCAAATAGAGTCATACAGTAGCTCACAAGGCAACCATGATTCTCTTTGGTGCAAGTCTTGGGAGGTTGATCCAGCATACACTTCCTAGATTAACTCCATGAAAATGTACTCCCTTTCAACTGGAGCAAACGAATCTAACCATGGTCCCAAACAGCCATCCTTCCATTAGTGTGAGTGTGCTCTATTTCTAGCTTCACATCTTTTCCATTTAAATTAAGGTATGGTCTCATTTAAAGTCCTGTAAACTTGTTTTCTAAGTGGTTATTGTCTCAATTATGGAACTTCAATTTTGCACTGTCAGAGATTTGAGATAAATTTCTGTTTGCTTTTTTTTCTTTCTTTTGCATCCAAATGTGCCTGAAATTTTAAGATATGTAAATGCTGCCATGTTCCAAACCCATCTTTAGTGTCTTTGTACAGAGCTGTGCACCCTGGAAATATAACACACAGTCCCATGAGCAGGTGCCTAAGACATGGACCCCTTTGCATTCACGGAGAGGTCATTGGTCATAGAGACTTGAATTAATAAGTGACATTATGCCAGTTTATGTTCTTTCACAGCTTACAAACAATGCTTTTTGTGCACTACATATTCTTCAGTGTAGAGCTCTTGTTTTATGAGGAAAGGCACAGATGTCCAATTGTGTTTGATGGACTAAATACACTCTGCTACTGATGCACACTACTATTGATGTGATCCTGTTTTGTTGCAGCTTTGCTTTGTTTAAGGAAACACACTTGTAAGCCTCTTTTGCACCTTGAACCAGTAAAGAATCCAGTGGGATGCTCAAGCACCTGTAAACCATCTTCTCAATGTATTTGATGTTCAAATAAAAAATAAACTAAAGGCAACAGGTTGTGCTGTTTTTTTTTTTTAATGTTTTGTTTCTTGATAATAGTTCATTGCTGAGCACGTGAAAATAAAAAAGATTCAAGGAGCTGTAGAGATCACAGTGAGTCTAAATGCCCAAGACCTTCCCATTTACCTGGCACCAAGTAGGGATAGGGATACCGATATTAGAGTGACTCACCCTCAGTTCAGAGCTCTGTAGTGTGCAAGTGTTAGTGTCGCTGTCAATCAATCAACACTTAGTTTGTGTGGGATGGTTGTGAGGATCATGTGAGGTATTCATTAAGAGAGAGCTTCAGAGAAGTTATTATAAATGGATAAATGAATGAATGCATGCTCTGGCATGGGAATAATTGCCTCAAAAATCTCTCCCCTGTTGTGAAGGTGAATCAAGGTGACTGATCCATGCTAGGCCTGGTTTCCATTTTATGATTCCCTTTCCATCTCAGAGTTACCTGCGAGATTCCTTTTATGTGGCATCTCTATGATCTACCTCATGAAAGGGGAAGAGGAGATTCTGATGTCCTGAAAGGCAACACCATGTACAAACACACTCTGGAGCAGGCTTGCTTAATTGAAACCTTAATTCTTCCATTCCCAGATATGTGACCTTGGGCAGTTAAATTCTGTGTGCCCTAGTTTCTTGACTTGAAAAATGTTGGACCTGCCCACTTTGCGTTGCTACAACAAAATACTTGAAGACAAGTAACTAGCGAAGTAAAATTTACTTAGCTCACGGTTCTGAAGGCAGTGAGTCTGAACAGTGTGGTGGAATGTGGGTCAAAAGCATCATGGCGGACACTTGTCATAGTGGGAGCGAAGGCAAGAAGGATGAGAAGCAGAGAGCTTGAAGAGGCCAGTCTGGCTCTGCTATAGTAACCTTCCTGCCAGGGAACTAACTGGGATCCCATGAGAACCGCACAGCCTTATAAGGTCACTTGTCAGTGCCCCTGATCGCAACCCTGGCTGAGAGTTGATTCAGCTCACACACTGGCTTAAGACCAATTCCCAAGATTTCTTTTTTAAGGTTCGGGGGCTCATTTAAACTCAGGATTGCCATGTTCAGATCTGCTTTTCTGGAAACACAGAATGTATGACTCAGACAAGGCAACATTTCTGTGTCTTCCACTATGTGGCCTATGTACGTTAAGGAATTACTTTCAAGTTCATGTCCATGGTGGCTCTCAATGGGATACAAGTGATTCCTGCAGAATTAATAGAGGTAAGAAAAAGGGATGGATGTCCATTCAAGAGAGAGATTTTCTAGTGGAACTGTCTATTTACAGGCTGTCTAGGACACGTGGTGGAAGGGAAAGGTGGGGAGAATTCCCTGTCACAGGAGGTGCTTTGCATGGAACAGACAGGGAGTAAGTACAGCACTGTGGGAAGAATTCTCTTCCTGTTGGAAACACGTTGGGTTTTCCTTTCTACCCCGAGAGTAAAATAGCGCACACTCCCCTACACAGAACTTCCGTTCATTGTGTGCGACCCTCTGCTTCCTTCCCTGTCTCCTGGTCTTCTTTACAGCTCTCCCCTGACAATAAAAATGCAGTGGTTCTGACTCTGCAGGTGAGGAAACTAAGGCTTAACACAGCTTTGTGACTTTCCCAAGGTCACAGATCTAGGGAATGGCAGATGCGGGATGAGTCTTCCTGAACTTACACCTGAGTGACAGAAAGTGACCTCCTTATGCTCCCTAGGGCCCACTGAGAGTACACATGGACTGTGGATTTTGCATTTAGACAGGCTTTTATGTTTATGAGTACAAAGAAAACACTGATGAACTTTGAAGGCAAAACATAATTCTTCAAAAAACAAAACAAAACAAAACTGTGCCGCTGTGGGCAGGAGGCTAAATGCAGTGCGGAGAGACGGCTCTCTGTGACCTGATGGCCTTTGGGTAGGAAATCCTGACAAGCAAGGATGCTGCCCCTTGCACTTGGTGCCAGTACTTCTGGTTCCTGGGTTTGTCCCCGCTATCTTCCTGTCTGCCCCAGGAAAAGCAGCAGGTGACCAGTTTTTTTCCTCTGGTTCAGTATCCCAGGAGGGACTGTTTCCACCAGTGTCCCAGATCTTGAAGACGGAGAGTTCAGACTTCGTGCCACATCAGTGCCTTTTTCAGAATCTGGCTGTCCCAGGGCCAGGCTCAGTGGCCCCGTCTAATACTACCTCCTCCTATCTGCTGGCTCAGGATCCAGTCATGGCTATGGCCCTGGGCATCTGTGTAGCAAAGACAAGACAGTCCCTTTTATTGTAGTTAGGTAACTGTGAAAAAAGAAGATGAAGGCGAAGTAGCATTTGGCAAACATTTTCTTAGGGCTGAAAGTGGGGATGGCAGCATCAGTGGTCCAGCCAGGCTGGGAGCCAAGCAAGCATCACCATGTGGCTAACCTTGGGCTTTTGCCGAGTGCCAGCTATCCACACACCATGGGACAGACAGGGATCTGGGGACTGTGCAGATGCACTGTGTGCTTCTAGGTCTCCCTGCCATACTCCAACCTGTCATCAGCTGCCTTTTCATTGAGATGTCAACGATTTCGGGCCTAGCCAGTGAAAGGTTTGTGAGCTGGTAAACGTTTTTTATGGGCTGATGGAATTCTCAAATTAGATTCAGACTCAGTGGAGTTGAAAGCTGTAAAATGCCCGGAGTATTTCCACATTTACAAGCAGAAAGAACATGATTGAACACCTAGGGCCTCGGACCACAGGCTGAAGGGAGGAAGGGAAGGCAGGTGCAGGCTGTTAGCAGCAGGGCTGCGGAAGCTGGGTCTCTTCTGCAGGGATCCCTTCCCTCTGGGATGCCCGGCCCCAAGTAGATAGGCTTCTGAGGCTGAGTCACCGTCTGGGAAACATTTTCTTTAAATGGAGGGAAAGGTTGAGGTGCCAAATGGAGATTCTATTTTTTTAATTTTGCATCTGTGCATGGGGGGTGGGGATATGGAGGTGCACATGTGTGTGTAGGGTACATTTGCAATATGTCCCAGTAATATGCCTGTGGAGGTCAGAGGTCAAATTTGGGTGTTGTTCCTCATGACGGTCAACTACCTTGTTTTAGAGTCAATGTCTCTAACTGAGACCCGGAACTCGCAGGATAGAGTAGGCTGGCTTGCCACTGAGCCCAAGGCATCTGCCTGCCTCTGCCTTTCTATTTGCTGAGATTAAAAGAGTATATGATCACAGGTAGCTTTTGAAGTGGGTCCTGGAATTGAACTCAGGTACTCACACATTAGTGACTGAGTTGTCTCAGTCCCAGACAAGGAGTTTGTAAATGTTTCCCAAGGAGGATGGATTACAAATTTGAGCGACTTAAAAATTATTATTTCAGAATACACCCCAACAACCCTTAAAGAAACAATTCATCCTTGAATGCTAAAACTACAGTTTCAGAGATTCTGATTCCCTCTTCTGGCCTCCTCCAGGACCAGGCATGCATGTGGTAAACACATACACACACACACACACACACACACACACACACACACACAAAGATAATAGTAATAAATATTTTTTAAAAAAAGTATCTACAAGAGCAGAAAGATCCAGTGTCCCCCAGTCTGGTAGCCCTTATCAAAATCAATTTGAAACTAAAGGAAACATTAATAAGACTCAAGATTGCCACCTGGCACTCGTCTTGCATGTCCTGATACACCAGGTACATCAGGGCATTTACCCCTCAGAGCAAACTATTATTATCCCATTTTACAGAGGGGGAGGCTGAACAGCAGAAAGGCTAAGTAGTTTGCTAAGTAATTTCCTAGTTATTACATGAGTAGGAAGTGTCTGGGCTTCATAGTATACGCTATAGGTAGCACTTTCTCTAGGTCTTGGGCAGGCTTTATCAAAATCTAAATCATTCATTCCCCAGCCAGTTCCCTCACTCTGATTAGGGTTAGGTCAGGAGAGTTATGGGGGGAATCAAGCCCATCGAAGCCAGGCAGTCGTGAGGAGAATGTTCACTAGCTGGCAGTGTAGGCCCAGAGCCCTAGGCTAAAGCAGGTTCAGCGTTCGGTGTCCGTGTTCAGAAAGAAAGGCACCAGGAGAAGCTGTTGGTGACTTCTGGGCCACTTCCAGCATTTCTGCTCCTGCCACGGTGATTGTTCTGGGGTGTGTGGGCAACACGCTGCCTTTCCTGGCTTGGTTTCACCTTCTATCAGCCAACTTTGGTTGGTGGTTGGAATTTAAGAAGTTCCATGTTTTTGACTGGGTGACATCTCTTCCCAGGATACTTCTTCAGGGATTGAGTCCCTGGTCAGTGAGCTTCCCTATCCCAAAACCATCATGTTCACCCACTTTGTATGAATGCCTTGAAACTAACCAAGCATCCTGGCAATCACCTGGAACTATCGTTAGGATTCTGCGACTTTTAATAGATGGCCTGTCACCATTTATTTGGAGTGTATCAAGAAGTTTCTTATAAACTGAAAAACAAATCAAATCCCTCCTAATATGAGAATAAAGATGTCTCTTCCATTGTCTTTTCAACTTGTCGTCCTCATAACAGCAACTTGGATTTGAAGACCAAATTATACTCCCTGTCAAATTTAAATTATAAAAGCATATAAGTGTGTTTTTCTGTGCGTGAGTTCAGTCACAGTGCCAAGCCTTGTACCCTAACTGTGTCTGTTCTGGCTTCCTTGTATTGTGCAATGAACAACACACACACACACACACACACACACACACACACACACAGCATTTGTCTATAGACTTGGAATCCTATGACACAAACTATTTTAGATATTGTTTGAGTGTAATAATATCGAGTAGGCATCTTCGCTAATCCGTCACACATATAAGTCACTCTCATGTCAAAGTAGGGCCAATAGACCATTACTCAGAAAGCAAAGGTACATGATGTCCCAAAGGCCTGATCAAATCCCTGGGAGCCACCTAAGGTGGAAAGAGAGAACCAACTCCACAGACCTGTCCTCCGACCTCCACACATGCACTGTGGTGTGCATACACACACACACACACACAGCGTAATACATGAAATACAATGTAATAATCATACACACATACACATAACAGTAATACATGAAATTTCAAAAAGAGAACAAAATAGTTGCAGTATATTAGATACTAAGTGTGCAGGGTAATTCATCCAAGAAGCCCCCTGCAGAGTGACACCCAGGTTGCTACAAAAGACTGTAGGAACAGGAGGCATCTGTGTTTTGTTCTTGATTAGTTTTGAGACAACTATCTATTCTTCTGGAAAATGACAAAGTAATTTCAAACAAACACAAATCCCTGGTGTGCGGGATTTGATTGTTTGGAAATGTGGCCTGGAATTCTAAATTTTTAAAGTGCCCTGAAAGATTCTGATATGCAAATTATGGATATTAAAAATTTGATGCTGATGAATCTGTGGTTTGTAAAACACTGTTTCAGTGTAGGGAGGCTCCGGAGAAACAAGAAAGCTCCCATCCCACAGCGGGTGAGGCTGTCAATCACCACAAGTTTTGAAGGAAGGAATGTGGCAGAATTTATGTAAAATGCATTAATTAAGAGTTAGATTACACCTACCTGTTGATGCTGTGAACAAAGAATGCTCATTGCAGTACTGCTTAGCAAACTCCAGCGAGAAAACAACTGTGGGGAAAGAGATAATTTGTTGCAGCTAGCATAAGATCCCCCTTATTACCATCCACACTATGGTAAATACACAGAGACAGAGAAACAGGCAAGGGAGAAGAGGGGAGGAGCAGGGGAGATGCGGGAGCTGAAAGATGTGCTGTAGCAGACATACAGGTGATCACATTTGCACTATTCAACATCAGAAGGAAAGTTAATAGAATTGCATTGCACTGGGGATTTTGTTCAGCTCCTCTGTCACACAAAAAGTAACTAAGGGAGATGATAGCCATGCTAATTAGCTTCACTATAGTAACCACTTTACTATCTATACATAATTCCCAAGCACCACACTGTAAATCTCAAATATACACAGTAAAAAGGAATATCCAGCATAGTGAAGATGAATGCACATACAAGGACATGTCTGTAGGTAGGTGTGCCCTATAGACTCATGTGCTTGACTGCTCGGCCCATAGAGAGTGGCACTATTAGGAGGTGTGACCTTGTTGGAGGAAGTGTGTCACTGTGTGGGTGGGCTTTGTGGTCTCATTTATGATCAAGCCACACCCAGTATGGGTCAGTTTACTTCCTGTTGCCTTCTGATCAAGATGTAGAGCGCTCAGCTACCTCTCCAGCTCCATGTCTGCCTGCATGCATCCACCATGATGATAATGAACTAAACTCTGAACTGTAAGTGAGCCCCAGTTAAAATGTTTTCCTTTATAGGAATTGCTGTGGTCATGGTGTCTTTTCACAGCAACAGAAACCTGAACTAAGACAATAAGTTACAATGTAAATTATGGAATAATAAAAATAGCCCTTGTTTTAAAAATGTGTAAATAGCAACAAGACATGGAACCAGACTAAATGCCTGTCAGTGGTTAATGGATATAGAACATGTGGTATATACACAATGAAGTTTTATTATCTGTAAAAATGTAATCCAATTTTTATGTACACATAAATTAAAGTAAAATTAAAGAGAGTACAAAAAGGTATACAAAAATTGAATGTTGATCAAAGAAGAGATAGGAAATTATTAAATTTCTTTAGAAAATAAGATAATGTTTTGTAATTAAAATAGTTGATTTTATAGAACACAATTAACCCAAAACTAGAGAGATGGCTCAGCAGTTAAGAGAGATTACTGCTCTTGCAAAGGACCTGGGTTCAGTTCCCAGCACCCATATGATGGCTCACAACCACCGATCCCTTCTTATAGGAGATCGGACACCCTCTTCTGGCCTCCATGAGGAGAACATACATGGTTGGAAAACAGACAAGCAGGCACATACACGTAAACATAAGTTTAAAATAAAACAATTAACCTTTAAAATGGACACAAGCAGAGAGAAATGGCATTCATTCTAAGATGTATTAAATCCTATGCTAAAGCCTTAATTATATACCATGCCAGTATATTATGCACATTTGTGTTTATTTGTATGATTTGTTTATATGTTCGATTCCACTTATAAATTAGACACATAATTATTACAATAATTAGTTTGCTATCTACTGCTATGAATGAAGCAATAGTGAGGCTGAGTGTAATGGTCCATGCCTGCAAGTCCCTCACTCAGGAGGTTGAGCAAAGACAGGTATTCAAAGCTAGCCTGGACTACGCAACAGTGCCCATCTCAAAAACAACAAAGCAAAGTTGAACAATAAACAACAACGGGTGGTGGGTTACTTTCTTGTTGTTGCAATAAAATAACTGAAAAGCAACTTAAGAGACCAAGGACTTACTTTGGCTCACAGTTCGAGGCTGTTCTGTCATGGCAGGAAGAATTTGGTGGCAGGAGCTCAAGGCAGATGATCACCTTGCATTTGCACACAAGAGTGACCAATGCTGGTGCTCAGCACACATTCTCCAGGTCCCCAACCTACGGGATGGTACTATGTGCACTTGGGGCATGTCTTCCCACCTCAATCTACTCAAGAAAATCCTTCACAGACAAACCCACAAGTTTATGTCCATGGTAATTTGAATCTTACCAAGTTGACAACCAAGTTTAACTATCCCAGACAGGTCAACAGCACAAGACAGGACTCCAGATTAAAAAATCCAGCCTCCTGGAAAGTTATCTAATGAAGCTGATGTTGAGTTGTAGGGGAGGATGGGAACTTGTTCACACTACTGGCCACCGGGACGTGTTAGGAAGGGTCAAAGGGCTCTTGGATGGGGATATCTGGGGCAGGTGGTGGCCTGATGAGTGTGGTGCAGATAGAAGGTTACAGATGACACTGAGACTTGATGAGAAAGAGCTGATCAGAAACCCTGGACCCTGGCATCCGTGTGTTATCCCGTCAGCCTGAACATCCCACAGGAGGGTTCGGTACAAGTGGCGGGAGGTGAGCTGCGCAGGGTTAGGAGCAAAAGTGGAGGTTTACAACCACTGTTGACATGAAAAGCTTCTTGGTGGCTTCACCTTATGGGTCCAGCATTTCCATCGAGAAGGTGTCTCGCCGGATTTGGGCCTGACCTTGGAGTCCATCTGCAAGACTCTAATGACTTCTAAGGAGCATCTGCATTTTGGGGTGACCATATATGGCCTCATACACCAACACCTGCAGCACAACTGAGGAGATATTTTGATATAATTGTGATCTCAAGAGATATTTTGATATAATTGTCATCTCAAGTTCAATTTTGTTCTCTCCCTTATATTAGGTAACAGGTTAAAAAAATTATGATACTGACTCATTTTTCCCCATCACTCTCTTGGTTTAGAAAGATTATATCCAAAGCTACCCTACTTCCTCAGATATGATTAAATGTTCCTCATTGCTCACTTTGCTTGGCTTGTTTTATCAGTTGTGTTCTTCTTCTTGCTGCCTTGTCCCAAAAGGCTACTCAACAATGACTGGAGGCATAGTCCTCTGGCCTGTGCTGCTTAGTCTCCTGAATGAGGGGTCTCCCCAGGGTCTGTCTGTCTGAGAACTCCTAATGGACACTGCAACTGTGCAGCAGAAGAAGGTGAGAAGCTGGGGACTGTACGATAAAAGCTGTTCTTTTTCAATTTCATTATATCCGGGTGGCAGGAGGTATGACAGCCAGAGTTATCACAACGTATTATTAAATCTAAAATTGCTGTGACTGCTCAGCTAAACACCTCCTCTCATGACCTGAATTGGCGCCTCGATGTTGTATATGACTAAGCAGAAAATTGTCCCCGGGCTTTGTAAATCGCCCTGCATGCCTCTTCCCACAGTCTTACTGTTCAAAACTGCACCCCACTCTACCGTACATTGAGGAGGGGGCTACCAGCAATCGAGTGACAAGGAAAGGGAATTTGTTCCCAGAAAACAAAGACACATCTAATAGACACGATCTCGCTTCCCTGTTCATATTTGGTCAGAGTTCTCTGGAGTTCCTTCTGGCCTCCTCTTTGCTTCTCTTACACATTTCAGGATGCGTGTTGGAAGAATACTCAGACTTTTCTACATGGCAAGGGCCCAGTGGGGTCAGCTCTGAATAGGTAATGAATAGGGAACAGTCAGTAAAGCCCTAGCCGAGACTTGAGTCTGCAGAGTCTGGAGCTGTCCTCCCTGAAGAGTATGAATGGGCTGCATGTGGTCTGCCCAGTCCTTGATTGACCTAATTACCATGCTGTCTGAGGCTGCTAACTACAGCACAGTTCCCTCTGGCTCTTAGGTGACAGTGGCTAGGTAGCCACAGAGCAAAGAACCTAATTAGCAAACTGTCCTCAGCTGTCCTCAGCTACACCCACAGCTCCTTCAAGGTTCTGATCACATGGTCCTGGCCAGCTTTCCCAAATCACCTCCCTCCATTGTTCTTTGCTCTATACTTTTATATGGCTTGTCCATAAAATACTCAATTTCTAATTTCTTACCATGATGACGTAGGGTGCTGGCTGTAAATCCATCTACTCCAGTCTCCTTTCTGCAATAATTGCTTGCTTAATTTCTCTTGGCGCTTTGGCAATCTGGCCCTTCTCGCTTCTTACACAAGGGGAGTTACTGCTGATCCACCTTCCAGGAAGTCTAATCCTGTCCCCCAGTGCTGCTTTCGCAAAGTTTGGCACCCCTCTTGGGTTTCTTATTAAGCTGTTGCTCAGAGCTCCTAGATTCTCTATCCTGTATTCCTCCCGTCTTCCCTTTGTAGATCTCCGACTTGTCTGTTATTGCTGACAGTTCATGATTGGCACATCTCATTGCAAACATGCCCACGCCCTTCCTTACCTATGATATGCTTGGGACATTATTCCTTTCCCCAGGACACGAGTGGGGTACTGATGGTCCATACTATAGAAATGGAACTTGAACAACTATCACTGCCCTCGATCCTTAATATTCTTCAATGCATCCATTCCTTCCACTAAGCCTTTGATTAAACACCTCTGGGTTTCCGGGGAAACAACTGTGTCCAGGGGATGATGCTCCTGTGCCTTTCCCTAAGGACTGAAGATGAGGTGAGCCCTGGGCAGAGGTCTCATCTGTCACTGGCATGGCAGTACCTCAGTGGCCAAGCCACCATCCAGAGAAGAGCAGGATCTCCTGGCCCCAGGACTTAGGCACCACATTCCTTATTTCCACATCCACTGTGGAGCCCAGTTTCTATCGCTTAATGGAAGTTTACATCACATCACACATTCTGTTGGGTGTTTCACGGGGATAATGAAAACCGTTTCTTTTCTCTCTGTAGGGTCTGGGATGTACTTCAGTTACAGTGTGTGCTTAACATGTACCATGCCCTAGGTTTGATCACCAGCATAGGGGAAAATGGTTTGGTTTTTTTTTTGTTTTTGTTTTTGTTTTTTTGCTTTCTTTCTTTCTTCTGACATTCTTACTTAATACTGGATTCTTCCACGATGTAAGCTGTGTGGAAGTGCATCAATGGCACATGGAAAAGAGATACCTCTGAGCTCTCTTCACGCTCGCCTTCTCCACCCCTCCTGCTTCCCAATGCAACCTGGAAGGACTGAACCGAGCTGAAGGCCAAGCCGCTGCTTGGGGCAGGAGTGACAGGGTCAAGAGAGTGGAGTGAAACCTGCGCAGGGACTCATCTCAGACCTGTGCCCAGGGATTATTCCAGCCCTGATTGCACACTGCTGGCCGTCTTTCAAAGCAGCCTTTCCTTTCTCTAAAGTATCATCATTCCTGGGAGCATCACGGGGGAAGGAAGCTAGGTAGGCGCTGACTGACAGCAGAAGGTTCAGCACACTGTGCTAGAAAAGTCGGGAGAGGACAGTTCAGTGCAGGAAAGTCTAGTGTGGTTGAGAAGTGCCCGGAATAGTCTTCAACTGGGAGGTGGTTGGTGAGCTGTCTTATGGGAGAGGAGGGAAGGGTCAGTAAGACCAGAAAGATGGAATACGGGGCAGTGCTTGTCAACAGCAGGGGTGACATCACCCAGGCCCATGTGTAAGTGTGTAAACGCCCAGGCCTTGCCCCAGAGATGGATGAAAGGTCTGAAGTGAGTTCAAGTAGTTCAGATTACTAAGCTCTGGAACACACCCTAGCTGAGATGGTACCCAATCTATTCCACTGCAGAAACTGCGGGAGTCAGCTTCAGAGTCTTGTAAGGGCCCTCGAGTGGTCTACATAATTTATTTCAAGCAGGATCTACCTATAAACTCGAGTGTTTAGGGGGCTAGTGTGGCACAGACGACGAAGGAAGTGGGGAGGACATAAATGACAGGGACCTGTTCTCTGGAATTCAGAGAGAAGCCATTGCATGCCAGCAATCACCGCAAACTTAGAGGCATGTTCTCAGGGCACCAGAACCTTCTATTCCCAGGAAAGGCTCCAGTGTAGATTTCTATATGACCTTCTGAAAATTGCTCAATGAAAAATTAAAATTTCATCTGCATCAAATCATTCTATGAGGGCTACAGTTGACAAGGTCATAGGGTAGAATGAAATCAATTTTATTTCATTGGGTTTTTGTTTGCTTTTTGAGGCAGGGTCTCAGTATAAAATCCCTAG